>JARVGW010000624.1:24085372-24095975 GCA_031762495.1 Anablepsoides rubrolineatus | reverse complement strand
AATGCACGATAACTCTTACCCCCCCCCCCCCCCCACCACACCACACACACACACCGTCATGGGTCTCAGCACTTCTGCATCATCATCACCATCATCTTCATCAGCCCTGTGTGTGTTTGCACTTTCAGCGCTGCTCTGCTGATGCATTTAAAATGACGTTAAAATCAATAATAACTGACATCCTCAGGGCCAAATGATGATGATGATGCATGAGTTGAAGATGTCAGAGTTGGACTCATCCATACTAAAGCAGGCTCAGCCTCAGCATCCATACTAATTCAGTTTGTGGCTGAAAACCTCGGCTTTCTGGTTCCTCCTCTTCAGGTTTGTTTCTCTGGAGCTCCTGCAGTTTCCACTTTTAGGCTCTGAACTTTTCTAAGACAAACTCTGCGGTCCTGGTTACCTTTGATTTTTTTATTTCAAAATAAGATGCTTTTCTGAGGGGTGTATATGCAGAAATTAAACTTTAATTTATTGGATCTAAAACTGAGCTGATCCGGCTTCGTTAACAACTCTTTTGAGCAAAACAAACCAGGAAGAAACTAACAGGGAAGTCAACCATTTTGGATCAAAGATGGCGCTTTACACACATCAAACTTTAACAAACTATTTATGGATTTAAAAATCTCCAACAAGAAACAAGAAGCTGTTTTAACGCTCATCAATCACTGCCTGCTTTAACTGTAACGCTCTCACAAACAGGATGTTGCACAAATTGTCTTTTATGTTTAAAAGTCGTCAGCGTTCAGCTCATTACAGGACGACACGCAGCCGAAAGCATCGAGCGTCACCCAGCAGCTAAAATTCACATCACTTTGTGTTGTTTTTTAAGCAACAAAATGAAGCCTCTGCTTCTCTGCTGCAGATGTTTTATGATTTTATCTGATGACGTGAGGAAAACATTAAAACACCATCTATCCCACCTGCAACATGATGAATAACTGCAGCTTTTTGTGACACGTTATTAAAATAAAAGCAGACGTGCATTAAGGTGTTTTTCTTCTCTCGGCGTAATTTATTCTGTTTTTTAGATTAAAACATGAATTATGTTGTCAAGTTTGGTAAAGCAACACATTAGCTGTTATACTTTGGATAAAAATTATTGGGAGACAAAGGTGAACACTGCGAGGTGTTTCTTCTTCTCATCGTGTTTTTAGTTTCTTCATGAATCACGCTGATTCACGGCCCAACATCCTTATTAACGCAGCCGCAGCCCACATCAATCATCGTCCGGCCGCTGTGCTCGCTCATCATCGTCATCTTCATCATCCTCAGCGCGGCTGCAGAGATCAAAGTCAAGCAGAAACTCGCTTCACCTTTCATCCAAATTAAATGCAATAAGCCTTTGATCACACGTTGCATTTCTCCAACTTAATGATTTGTTTGATGGCGGAGTTCTGCTCCATCCCTGCAGCTGGAATCTATTGTTTTATTCACACTTCACAACCTGAACTCTGCTGCGTCGACGGAGAAACCCAGATTTTTAAAGAGCAGCTCGCACACGTTCAAGTTTTTAAAGCAGAACTGGGAGAGCTCAGGGTTGAACAGGAAAACGGTTCAGTTTAAATGTTTCTCTGAAGCTGATGTCGCCATTTTTTTTTTACTAAGCTGGTGTTTAAAATGTTGGCTGAACAAAATTTAAATCAGTTAAAAAAACAGCTCATGTTTATTCAACAGGTTTTACCTCCTACATTAAACACAACAAAAAAGTTGATTTATACTCATTTATACCCACAGCTCAGACACACACTGAAAAATAAAATCAGTCTTTTATTTTACTTCTCTGTAAAATTTGACTCTTAAATCTCACCATCTGTGTTGTTATAAAAGGCTGTAATAGAATGAGGACAATTAATTCACTCATTTTTTATCTTAATTAAAAAAAACATTAATAAATCTAATAATTTAAGCTTTTACACAAGCACACTTTTATTTTGAAGGGTATTCAGTTAAAACTGATGATGTGCAGATTGATAATGAAAAATCGACACTACCAATACCAGAACTTTATGCTTTAAAATCGAAACTAAAATCAAAAATATTGATACTTCAGTTATTTTACATAGTGTTTATCATAAACAGAAAAATAACTAAACTATTCCAAACTTGTCTAAATCATATGTGGTTGGAGGGAACTACTTTTTCTTCAGCTTGGGTAATGAATAAGCACAGTGGCATGTGTTCAGTCAGTCACTCTGTAGACGTATGGCAGGTCATTTAACATATAATCTGCTTCATTTGACTGTAATTAAATTCCAGATGAGGGGTTCCCAAACTTTTTCATGCCATGCCCCCCAAACAGCATCAGCTCTGAAGGGATCTTCTTGCAAACCCACAAACAATGCTACAAAATATACAAAGCAACAACTTTTTAAATGTTTTTTTCTTTTTTATTCACTATTCAAAAATTATTATCATAACAAAATGAGGATTAAGTCAAATTTGGTCAAAATGACCCAATTATGTTTTCAGATACCAGCTTTAAAAGCTACATTTTGATACCTGGATCATTGATACCATAAACTTATCCAGAGATATGACTTCATTTGTCTTGTTAGTTATGAAAATCCATTACTGTTTGGTCTTAATCCTATTTTTATGTAAACTTATTGAGTAGTTTTTGATGCCAATATAAGAGGAAATCTCAAATAGTATTTGCATATCAAGATTTCCCAGTTGGAAAGAAACAAAAACATTGCAGCTCACAGGAAAAATTCAACAAATCAAAATCAGTTCTTTTGTTGCTACTGCTCAAAAAAATGCTTCAAAATTTTTCTTAGGATTATATTTCAGACAATTCATTCAAATGATACATTATTAAGGCATTAATTCAATATATTGTGACAAAAGGCAATTTTTGAATCAAAACCTTATATCTGCCTATTTCTCCACTTTTGGACTTAATCTTCGTTTTGATGTGATCGGTCACATATTTCTTTAGAATAAGAAATTCAATTTGTGCTAAACAATAGGGTTAGAAAGACTTTTAAATTAAATAAATGACTCTGTCGTGTATTTGAAAAGCGCCACATTTTAAGATTTATTAGACACATTATGTGTGTTCTCACAAAGTATCAATATTGGTTCAGTATTGCTGATACCAGTCAAAGTTTACTGACATGGCAGTATGGAACATCAATAGTTAAAACCTTTGTTTTACTTTTATTTAACTTTAAAGAACTGGAATTATTTTCTCTTCCAGTTGTGATCCTGTTAAAAAGATATATTTTCTGGGTGCAGAGAACATGCTGAATAAAGAATCAGATTGTGCTGAGTCATGGTTGTCATGATGATTCCCACAGCAGCTCTGATCAGATGTGCAGACAGAAACACAAAGTGAAAATTAAACCTCAGCAGTGAGTTTTAGTTTTTCTGAACTACTGGATGAGACCTCCTCAGAGAAACAAATTCATCTGAAAAATTAGAGGAATATTAATAATTAAACACAAATAATTAGATTATCTGTGAGTTTATTTTGAAAGAGTTTAACTTCTTCAGCTACAAAAAAAAAACTATTTTAACATTTATCTCAGCACACTGGACAACATCTTTACAAGCAGAAAGTCTCAGAAACAGGAGGGGAAAGAAAAAAGGAGAAACTTGAAATAATTTCTCGTATTTATCTCAGCAGCGAGGGAAGAAACTCATCTTGGTAGATTTCTGATGATGGTGTGTCATCTCCGTGGGCTTCAGGACCCCTCTGGTGACATTATCACACCATTTGCATTTCTCAGGCTCCCCCGGGAACAGCTCATCTAGCGAACAAACATTATCACCGGCAGCCAGCAGCTCAATCAGAATGAGTTAAAGACAGAGATGCTGATGATGGTTCACTGATGAAAATTAGACGCGTCTCCTCCGAGCTCCAACTCAAGAGGATGCAAAACTAAACGTAGTCGAATATTTTTACTCATTTATTCCTTTTATTTCCTTTCAGATCGATCATCTCAAGTTGGTTAAACCACAGTTATGTGCTTTATTTTTACATTTATTGGATCTACTTTCCAAAAAAATATTTATTAATGCTTTAAGAAGCACAAGAAAGAGGAGGAGATGGGTCTGAAAACCCAAAATGCTCTGCTATAAAATCAATAACTAGACCCTGCAGAGTGGTAGCATATATGACCCCTGCATGTACACAAAGCACCAGAACAGATTTATTGGCTCATTGGTGGGCTCAATGGATAGCCCTTCATCAGAGCTAAATAACAAATAAATCTGAAGCTCCTAGGTTGAATAGTTTTTGATTTATAAGCATATTTTTAGATGGAGCCCCCTCCTTTAAATATGGGGTCTATCCTAAAACCATTGGCTGTAGTGGTCAAACCAACCCATTCTCACTCCCAACTCGTCACATACTGTATTGACACTTGGTCAGATACCCTCCCACTCGCATCAGTTATTGATGAAATGGAGCAGAATCTGTTGTCATAATTTCAGAAAGTGTTGAAAATGCACAGAAACTAACCTAACTAAACCCTTAAATTACTTTAATTCGCTCTAGACATTCTTTCCCTGACCCTAACCATGAACACTGATCCCTAATATTAAAGGAGCTATATCATGTAAAATCATGAGTTTTATGTCATGTTATAATGTTATCCTCTCATCAAAAACATGTTCAGACTCTTACTTTGACTCATTCATGCATGTTGGAGAAATCCTGTAGTGTCCTGAGGCAGCAGGCAGGAGAGCAAAGACGACTGGTTGGAACTAGAACTGTCTTTTAGGATCATCTCCTCCTCTGTGTCTCTAAGCTGAGCTTCCTCATCACAGAGCACACCTCCTCACCCCCCACTAGTGATGTAGTCAAGACCACCTAACCCGAGACACAGAAAAGACCAAGACTTTTAGGGCCTGGACCAAGTCGAGACCAAGACCAGAAAAACAAAACAAAACAAAAAAAAAACTATTGTTCTAAAAGATATAGAGTATTCTGTACACATGTAGCTAACCTAATATATAGAGCTAATATTGATCAAATCTTTGTTTGAGGGCAGAAGACAGAATTTTGCTACAGAAGCAGATTGTTAATATTTGAGATGGTAAAAGTTTAAAGTTGTCCCCATCGTCTCTGAAAGTGAAGCTCTGCAGAATTTATAAGTTGCTGTACGATTTCTCCTGGTTGTTGTTGTTTTAGGTAATGTAGCCAAACTGTTTTATTTGAAATTCTGAAGACATCTTCTACCGCTCCCACAGAACCAGGGTTCACTTTCCTGCTGCGTGCCAGTGATGAGGGGTGGGTGACAGCCGGTAACAAAAATACATTAATAGTATTTAATTTAAATCAGTTTGTTTTACTTTCAATCAAAGGAAGAATTTTCACAAATAAATTGGACAATAATCTGGTTATTTAGGGATATTTCCACAGTTGTGGTCTTGAAATAAAATTCTGAGTCTTCAATGTCTGAGGCCAGGACAGAAGGTAGAGTTCCTGGTAAAGGTGTGGCTCACATTACAGATTTTCTGGTTCTGGGCTCACATTACAGGTGTTCTGGTTCTGGTTCTGGGCTCAGATTACAGGTGTTCTGGTTCTGGTTCTGGATGTTACAGATTTGGTTCTTCAGATGTTTATTTTGCTGCAGCCTGATGTAGTGAATCCAGCTCCTGAACTTACAAACTACATGAAGGAACCAATGTGAGCTTCTAACGTTGGACCACAGCATCAGGTGTTTGTTTTACAATTACTCCTCTGTTTGTTTTTTCTGCTCCGCTTTAATTAAGTCCTGCCACCGATGCACGAACACGTGAATTCCAAATGTGACTCTGGTGCCGTGTTGCTGATGATTGTATTTAAATAATTTTACAAGTTAAATCAGAATGCTTGTGCTGTTTACAGGTGATTGTGCGTGTGTCATTATGAGTATAATTGTTTTTTTCCACTTCATTTGGAATATTTTTACATATATTGGAAAAAAAAATGGAATCACAGCAGAAATGAAGTTGACATTTTAATCAGTCAGCTCTCTGTGGAGAGGGAGCTAACTGCTGCCTTATGCTAATGTGTGTGTGTGTGTGTGTGTGTGTGTGGGTGTGTGTGTGTGTGTGTGTGTCAGCAGACCAATAATGCGGAAAAGGAAATAAATTGACATTTTCTGACCTGTTAAATAAAGTTGTCATCTGATGATTGGAGATGTTTGAGTTTATAAAACTTCAGCTGCTTTAAATTAGGCGTCAGTTGAAAAAGTTTAGGGATGTCAGAAACGTGCACAGCGTGCGTGCACGTGGAGCGAGGAAAATAAATGAAGGTGCCTTTTGACAGGTCATGTGACACTAATGATTACATCAGATCAAACATTATTAGTGAGAGCAACAATGATGAAACAGCTCTTTAAAATGTGTAAATAGATAAAAACAGGTAAATATTTGTCTTTATGACCTTTAATGATAAAACTGTTTGCCTCAGTTTCAACATTTGTGATTTAATTTTAACTTGAAGGGAAATAAACAACAAAGTAGACAAAAAAACTCAAAATTATTTTAGATTTTTAAGACATTAAAGGTATGATATCTGTGACACATTTCTTATTTTCACCTGCTAACCTGAAGTTTTACCAATATTTTATTAATGGAGCAAAGACTGAGCTGTTCATGTGTCAATGAGTGTTTTTAATTTAATATAATGTGCTTATATGTAATATGATCAAAGGTCTGTAAAGTACTTGAAAAAATAACTTAGTAAAAGTAAAAATACAAAAACGACTGGTAAAAAATAAACTTCACTGCTGAAAAGTCATAAAACTTCTCAAAAATCAGGAAAGTATTTTTACACGCTCTCTAAGAAATAATAAAAAAAAACTGGTTCCACTAAACCATTTTCTTTCTTTTTTTTCACTTCAGTAGAAAAAAAGAACTAGTTTCTTAATTTCTTCATCATCAGTGAATTTTTTTTGTCGTCGAAAGGAAGAGGAAAAGAAAAGAAAGAAAAAAAAGGAAAAAAAAAAAAAAAAATATACAAGAAAACACAAGACCACACACCCAACATCAGTATTTTCTTACATATTTTCTTTTAAATAAAATACTTTGCTTCATATTTACTCCACTAGGTTCAGTGGAACCAGCTGACTTGGTTGAGTAAATTCAACACTTTATATTTTAGAGCAGAAACACTTCATCATGATGAGTTCAGACAGATTTAATTTGTAACGAGTAACTAGATGTTACATTTTAAAGTAAGAAAGTAAAAGTATATATATAATGCTTTTATTGTGAGTTTTAAAGTAAATTTGTATCATTTTAAAGCTGGGTTCAAACCGAATGAGTTTTGAGCAGCAAAAACACGCCTGATGCTTGTTTGTACAGATGGAACGTGACGAGACGGGAGGAGTATCTTGGTTTGTTTCCAGTCTCTGAAACAGTGAACGTAATCAGCAGATTTGCTTTGATGTATTTACTCAGCAAAGCAGCTTTGGACTACGTCACACAAGGTTCTCCTTCTTCCGCCCCGTCGTCGTCGCGTCACATAGTAGAGTCTCTCTGATTGGTTGAAGTGACGTGTGGAGCAGCCAAAGTTCAGTTTTTAGAACTCGAGCGTCAGGAAAATGTTCAAACCACACCTACTGCTGCTCCAAACGTATCCAGTGTGAACCTGGCTTAGCAGCAGCAGCAGGGTGTAAACAGTGCGCGCACACACACACACACACACACACACACACACACACACACACACACACACACACACACACACACACACACACACACTTTGCTGTAAGAGCTCTTACATGAAATGGGACAAATGAAGAGCGGCATGGCGGTGTTTGTAATTACTGCACATTGTGACTGAGCAGCTCCAGAGCTGATTTCACTGCTTTATTCTCTGCACTTTTAACAACTGGCTGAGCAGTTGTTGTTTTTATACCACAATAAACCTGCAGACTGTACGACCACAACATGACAACATGTTGAACTGAACACTTGCAGCAGCAGATGGCTTTATTGGACTTTGAAACGGGCAAATACCAGCTGAGTAATGCCCCGACAACAAAACGACTAAATAAAGAAATAAATACAACATTTTTGGGCTCGCAGACACACACACACAAACACACACACACACACACACACACCTGACTGAGATAAGCATGTTTGTTCGCTCACAAACACGGAGCTTATTGCTATTTCCACAAACACAGGCGGCCATTTGCTGTTGACAAGTGGATTAGCATGTCAATAAGAAGGAGCAGCAGCAGAGAGGAGGAGGAGGAGGAGGAGGAGGAGGAGGGGGGTAATAACAGACAGGGGGATGACACGGCAACAAGCTGAATCTCATGGAGGTTCTGCAATGATAACATTGTTGCTGCAGATGTTGCTGCAGATGTTGCTGTTGTCACCAGACTCCATCTGATTGGCTGCTGATGGCAGATAAGAAGAATTAACAGAAACCAATGAGAGGATCAGCTGCTGGAAAATGATGCTGATTCATCACATATTGATGTTAGCAGGTTTTAAAGATGCTAATCTGACTGTGGAACCTGAAATTTAATATTTGTCTGCAGACATTTCAGGGAAAATTTGAACTTTTCTCCTCACTTTGCTTTAAATATAAACACAAAACTTAATTTCATATAAACATATTGTGAAAGATGAAGTAATCAGTCGTCACATTTTGTGAAAGTTTCTACATTTTATGTTGAATTAGAGCCACTCTGATGTAAAAAACAATTTATTTTCTTCTGACTGTAGTCATTATGTGGAAATTAAAGTTAAACATTATTAATAATATTAATGTTAAAGCGTCTCCTGCTCTCAGGCTGCAGATCCCCTTTAATCTGTGACTGTTTCACCACACACACACACACACACACACACACACACACACACACACATTATATATATATATATATATATATATATATATTCTTCACATTTAACTCCTTGAACATTCATTGTGAATCTGAGATTGTTGATAAAGATACAAACTGTTGTTCTGCACTTTTTGTTTTTGGCCGTTTGTGTAGAAATGATTTTCTGCAGCTTCAGTAGAAACAGATGGTTCAGTAATAAACTGAGAAAACTCTTTAGATGAGCAGCAAAACATATTCTAATTTATCCTCTTACTTTACAAAACAACTAAAAAATAAACAGTCTGAGAGTTCACTGTTGTGCACTTTAGTTTCCACTGCAGTTCTCAAAGTTTACTGCATTTATTTCTTCTTCAAGAAGACATAATTAAAACAAATGCTCATCTTTTTGGCTCTTAATGATTTTCAACTTTTCATCAGCTCAGTTATCTTTAGTAAGATAATTAGTTTGTTGTTTAATTTAAAAATGTACTTTTAGCAGCAACAGAAAGATCCAGAGGAGCATCAGAGTACCTCAGTGTGAGAATGATGGATTAATAAACAGGACCAAACATACGACCTTGTTGTGCGCCAATGCTTTATTTATTCTGGATTATATTATTATTGTAGCCGAGGTTTATGTTGCACCATTACTGAATAAAACCTGATGGATCAATCACAGCAGGAAACTGGTCTTTTCACAATAAAAGCCTCACACACGTATGTTTGAATTGAAAATAGTCGAAAAACTGATTTTTCTTCCTTTTAAGTGTAGTTTTAAAAAGCACAACATAGTTAGCTGTTCAGTTTTAATGTTTGTTACTTTATACATTGTTTACTATAGGTCAAGTTTTAATTAACTTTTTAAACATTTTACAGCCATAAAATTAGTTTTTTTTTTTTTATCTGATCTGAACAAATAAGCCACATATATTAAAAAAACCTTTTCTTTTTACAGTTTCCTCTTCATCAACACCATCAGCTTCACAATGTGTGTATGAATGTGTAGGGAGTTGTTATGCAAATGTGAGCGTGCACATGCATGCTCATATTTACTCCTGCATGGCTCGAGTGAGCGCGAGGGGGTGGGGGGCAACGGCAGAGGATTGAGATGATAAACCACAGAGAGGAGGAGGAGGAGGAGGAGAGGAAAGACAAATATGAAAAGATGAGGCTATGGGGACAAGAGGGAAAGAGGCGAGAGATGAAGAGATGAGAAAGGTAGCAGGAAAGCTGACACCTGGATAATGCTGCAGAACAGCCTGTACTCAGCACAGCAGCAGAAAGAGAAAAGTGAAAATGAAGGAGGGCACATTGTGACACTGGGGATAAACCAGGAGCCAAGATAAACAGGGAAAGATTGCACTGAATATTCAACATAATAGTTTGCTCTCTTTTCTGTAGCTGTGTTCAGCGAGGCGCTGGAAGTGGTTCGTAAATACAGCGTGTCTCTAACAGAAAGCAAAAACATCCTGACATGAAGCTGCTGCAGCTAATCTAAAACAAACCAAACTTCCTCTGTGGAGCTGCTGTTCTTGTTCTGTCTGAAGACGGTTGATATCAAAACAAAGAAAGAAAAAAAGCTGAAACAAGCTGATGATTTGACACAAAATAATCCTCAGATTTCAGCTGTTTGTCGTGGAAAATCTACTTTTTCTTCACAATTTTCATATAAATTTTTAATCACAGATTCAGTCACTGCTGGGAGGCTGACAGAGCTGTAAAGTAAATAAGTACAAATACTTTGTTACTGTACTTAAGTAGAATGTTTGTGTATCTGTACTTTACTTGAGTAATTATTTTTCAGTCTACTTTTTACTTCT
>JARVGW010000624.1:24066107-24079047 GCA_031762495.1 Anablepsoides rubrolineatus | reverse complement strand
ATTACTTCTATCAATAACATGTGTTTTCTTTGTCTCTCTTCCAGAGGAAAATACACCTGGACCAGTCCTGTGTTTGTTTTAATATTAACATTTTTATATAACATTATAGTCATTTTGGCCTGTAGAAAAATATTTTCTTGAGGGTGTCACCTCCCAGTAAATCTAGCCACTCTTTTAGTCAATACTTTTACTTTTAATATTTAAGTACAAAATATAGATACTTTAAGACTTTTACTTAAGTAATATTCTTAGAGGAGACATTAACTTTTACCAAAGTAATTTTATGGTAAAAAACTTGCACTTTTACTCAAGTATCACTTTGAGGTACTTTATACAACACTGAACTATATTATAATTGCACTCTGTACAAATAAATAAAAAACTGCTATGACATAAATAAAACATGCTTCCCTTTATTTATATCTCTAAAAATCATTCTTTTTTATTCTAATATTAGTTTAATCTTGTTTTGTCGACGCCTGAGTTGTGAAAAATAATCGTACGTAAGTCTAATTACAATACACTTTCTACGCAGTTAATTTAACGTTGCGTCTGGTCACGTGACTGTCCCGAGCCAATCAGCAGCCGTCCTCTGGTATCTTTGTTGAGCCTCGCGCTGCCCTCTCCTCCTCCCTGATGGTTCGGTCGGGTCGCTCCGCCATCTCCGTAGAACCGCACCGAGATTACAGCCTCGTGCGGCGGAAACAACCGGACCGAGCCGGGGTTCGGATGTCGGCGTGTGTGTCCGGAGAGTTACCCCCGCCTCCCCTCCGGGAACCTCGCGGTCCAACCTCCGCGCATTCCCGTGGAAATATCCGCGGCTGTCGGCGACCGCGATGCGGGGAGAAAATGTCCGCTCGGCTCCCCGGATTTGCGCTCTTCGTCCCCGCCGTCGCTTTAGCGGGACTCACGCGGGACTCACGCGGGACTCACGCTGCACGCTGCGCTTAAACAACTCGAGATTCGTTGCGTTAAATTAAATCTGGGTCTGCGGAGGAAATAATTACCAGGTGAAAAAGATGGCGTTGATCCTCCCCTCCTTCCTCCTGGGTTCTCCCGAAAGTTCGGAGCGGAGAGAAATGCGCAGACTCCGCAGAGCCTGCGATCTTTTTTTCTCTTTTTTTTCCCCTTCAACGCGCAACATTTTAATATCACTGCGCGCCCCCTGCCGGCCTGGATACTGAATTACATCATATTTATAATAAATAAATAAACACATTCTGCATAAACCACAATTATTCATTAAAATTCTGAAAAGTACTAATAATTCTGTAAGAATGAGTGTTTTTAAACAGAACAATCAGTATTAAAATAAAGATAAACAGGACTACGATCCAAGACAGAGATAAAATTTGCGTTAACTACAATTATCGCTTTAACGACACTTATTTTCTTACAAAATAACCACATGTTAAGACATTTTTTATACCGATGTCATTCAGCCCCTCCTCTCAGTCTACATAATTCATGACATCAAATGTTTGCACAAACATTTTAATATATTCATAAAAACACAAAATGTCCACTCCTATTAGTGCTTTGTCCTTATAATAGATTTGTCCTTTTACATAAAGCTTAAGACTGAGAAACAAAAGCTAGTAGCTGAATAAAACAAAGTTGTTTTCATAATAAGTACAAAAACACAATAATGCTTCATATAATCCACAACAAGCTAATAATTATATATGTTTTGGCTTTTCTATAGTAAATCTTAATAGTTTTTTTTTTAAATGTCTGATGAAGATGAATCCATCGCGTTGTTTCTCCACCATTTCAGGCTACATGAGGAGGAGGAGAGAAGATGGAGAAACCAGGAAGCTGCAGTTCCACGTTTGTCCGCTTAGTGTCGCTAAAGAGCTTTCTGTCAGGAGAAATAGCGTGTTTAGTTCCTGCGTGCAATACCTGGTGTGGCCTCAGGGGGGGCGCCATGACACACAGGTTCAAACAAATTCAAACATTTTAGGAGTGGAAACTGACTGGTGGTGGAAGGTTTCTTTTTTTTACTTTTTAGGTTTTTTAATTGAACAAGTTATTCTTAAAAAAAACATGGTTTGGCTTTAAATGCACCCAAACCCAAAGTATGCACTTGGTTCTGCGTTAATATCCACACACATACACACTTTTATTAGTGTGATTTTTGTGGCTCTGCTACTTTCCCCACAATAAATAATAAAAAAAAAAACATCCCCAGACCTGATCCCTGTGCTGAGTGACCAGACGCTACAACAACCACAGAAATGCAACTAAACTACTGAAATAAACCTGAATGAGCTCAACAACACACTGAACAGGGGGGCCATCAGCTGCAGCAGGTGGTCCTGCAGACCCCGTCTATCGTTTCATCAGGTTGGTGGCCTTCTGGTTGGCAGCGTTGATGCGGGACATGTTCAGGTTGGCCTGCAGAGACAAAAGGTTGGAATTAATACAATTTTTGTGAGTTTCTGCAGTGGTCTGTGTGGTTCCTGGATGTTCTATACTGATACAGTCATCTCAGGCTCCGATACTGATACTTTGTGCTAACACACATAATGTGACTGGTAAATAAAGAATGATAAAGAATGCAAGACAAGTGTTTCTAACCCAATTATATTTGTGTATCATAATTTAAAAATTGTTTGCTAAATAAATGTAATAGTTTTTGAATAGTGAATAAAAAAATGGATGTTTCTTTATATATTTTATAGGATTGTTTGTACGGTTAATGCTGTACGCCTCATCTAGAATGTAATTACAGACGAAGCTGATTTTATGTTAAAATGACCTGTCATACATCTACAGACTGACTGAGCACTGACTGCACTAATGCTGTAGTTCCCTCTAACCACAAGACTTAGTTATTTTCCACTGTCTCTCATATACATTAAGTATTAAAGTACAGTATCAATATTTTGGTTTTAGTATTGATTCTAAACCATAAAGTTCTGATATTGGTATTGTTGATATTTTAGTGATGATCCACACATCACTACAAAGCGACAGGTTCAGGGTTAAAGGTCATGTCGGGACCTCATACCTTCTCCTGGATGCGATCGATCTGATCGTTCTGTGACTCCAGCTCGTTGCCGATGTCCAGAGCCATGCTTTTCAGATTGCCCACGATGCTGCCGACGTGGGCCAGGTTATCCTCCATCTCGTCCTCCCGGGCGTCGTTCGTCAGCCTGACACACAGGAGAGCTTCAAAGCTCAGAAACCAGAGGGGGCGGGACTTTCTGTGTGTGTGTTTGAGCAGCTGCCTGATGATGACTCCATCACCTGTCAGGTGTTTGTAAAGTAAAGCAAACAGGCTTCAGTAAGCTCTCTACCTGCGGATGTATCCTCCGCTCATGACCATCTGCTCCCGCTCGTCGACGACTCGAGACGATGGCGGCTGATTGGACACGACCCCGTCCCGACTGGAGGCCCCGCCCCAAACCGCCTTGTAGGCCCCGCTGTCCTCGAAGGCCTTCCATCTGAGGGGGACAAACAGGAGTTTTACCTGTCCTCGTGACTACCTGTCAGCTGCTGAGGCAGGGGCGGAGCCAGAGGGGAGTGGCGGCCATCCCTGGCACCTGATTGGCCACCCTCAAATGATTGACAAGTGGGGATCACACGAGGCAATAAAACATGGTCATTTAGAACAAAAACAGAGTAAATATAGGTTGTGCAGTTGTGTTATCTGGTTTAGAAAGAACCTAAAAATAATTTAATATAATATTTTTAACTCTAAACCACTGAATTAATATAAAGTAACATTTTTACCACAACAAATTTCAGCTCAATATGTCCAAAAATAGCTAAATTAGATTTTAAATTTGTATTACATGTACATTGTAAATACATTTTAAATTTAGAATCTGTTGGGCATCATTCTCAGCTACTACCACAAGAAATTTCAGCCTAATATTAAAAAAAAAACTTAAAGTATTCGTCGGCCATTTTGAGATTTCAGCTTGCATTCACAATTTGTCGGCTATTATTACAATAATTTAAAATATATATGTGTCTCTCAAATTAGCATTAGCCTTTAGCTTAAAATTAAAATTAACCCCAAAAAAACGTGGATTGCTCTTCTACCACCACACCAAATTTAAGCTCAACACTTTTTAAAAAATGGCCGTTATATAACTGTTAAAAATTAGCCTTGGTGGCCATAATGGATTTTGTATTTGCATTTAAATTGAGTTAAATATTAAAGATTCTTGGCTACTACTATATAAATTCTCTGCTGTGCATTAATGGGTGATTTCTGTAAAATTAGCATTAGCGGTTAGCTTAGATTGGGTCATTTTAGAATCACTTTTAACTACGCCACAACAAAGAATGGCTGAATTATACCCATTTCAATTTAGCTGTGATGATTAGCTTGGAGTTTGTCCAAATCCTTGTTAAATTATTATTATTACTAAATTATGTAATTTCATTGTGCTCAATGACAATAAAGGCATCATCAATCAATTAGCATGAGCGGTTAGCTTGAAATTGTGACTAGCTAGCATGCTTTTTCTTGGTAATTCTTAGTTATTATCACACAAAATTTCATCTCAATAAATCTAAAAACAGCTGAATTAGTCATGTGAAATTTGCTGTGGCGGCCATCTTGAATTTTTAAATCCAGTGTAGTTTATTTATATGTGTCCTCATAAATAACACCTATGCTCCGCCCCTGTGGTGGGGACAGGTGAGGTCCAGCAGGTATCAGGTAGAACAACAACAAACATGATGAAGAGAGCAGTGAAGCAAGCAGGCAACAAACAAAGACAGCTGAAAACGTGCTGATTTTCAGATCAAACTGCTCTGAGTTTGAGGTAATAATTAACAAAAGTGCTGCAGGTTGAACAGTGACGTTTAGCTCCAGGTCGTTATTTATTTAAGAAACAAACACACCTGCACCTACTTCTCACAGGTGCAGAGGCCGCAGCACTTCCCCAGGTCTGTCAGGTTTTTCTCTGCCTCCTTCATGTCAGAGTTGATCTGATCCAGACCCTCCTCTACTCGCTCCAGCTGCTCTACGGGACCAAGAGGAGGAGGAGGGCGAGGCAAAAAAGCAAAAAAAAAACCAAATTTTTCACAGAAGCTGCAGAACTCAACTGAAAACAGCAGCTACTAGCAACTTAAAGAAATCATAAAATACACAACTTCTACCACAAACGGACCACAAAGTTGTGCTTCAGCTGCAGCGTGGCGACAGCGCCCAGTTCCATCAGGTTCTCTCAGACCTGACACCGTCCTGAGCAAGATAGACCTTAAAGTACCCGTGACGTTTACTTCATGTACTAAATATTCATGTATTTTCTTAAAGGTGACACGTATAACATGCCGTAACTAAAGTTTCACATCTCTGGTACAAACAGGTGTTGAGATATTTGCACGTAAAGTGACATGAAGTGATGTCAAAGAGGAATGTCTGCATGTAAACAGAGCATAGATATATAGATATAAAGAGTCTCCAGTGTCCTCACACGGCGGCCATCTTGGTACAGGCAGATGGCCCACTCTTAACATGAGTGTGTGTGGTGTATTTACTTTTTAAATAACCAGAACTTGGTCAATTCTGATTGGACTTTCAAACAGATTTTTTTGTTGTAAAGGTGAGAAATGTTGTTATAAAACTGCATACTTATAATGGACATTCATATAATAATAATAATAATAATAATAATAATAATAATAATAAAAAGATAAGTAAAGCAATATCAAAATATACATAGAATACATTTATGTTACTTTTACATGTATTTACAAATAAAAATATAAAGCAAAATTATACACAAGTAAAATACAGTACAAAATAGTACTAGCAGTGATAATTAATATTAAAGAACTTTCTTTTATTTTTTAAATATTTCTGTCCCTAGACATGCAAAAATTAGCCTTTATAATTCTTTTACATAATAAAATAGTGTCTTACACACACACACACACACACACACACACACACACACACACACACACACACACACACATATATATATAAACCTAAAACAACCTAACCTAAATCAATTCTGTGTATATATATACTCTATCAAAACAACGTAATTATTATATGAATGTCCATTATAAGTCTGCAGTTTTATAACAACATTTCTCACCTTTACAACAGAAAAATCTGTTTCAAAATCCGATCAAAATGTACCAAGTTCTGGTTATTTAAATAGTAAATACACCACACACATTCATGTTAAGAGTGGCCCAGCTGCCTGTACCAAGATGGCCGCCGTGTGAGGATGCTGGTCTCCATTGGCCAACAGCAGGTACGACTTATCTAGCCTTTATATATCTATGAACAGAGCAACCTTTTCTTAAAGAGTTCCCCTTTGATGTCACTTCCTATTTCACTTTGGCTAAGGCAAAGTTAAAAAGAAAAGATGCCAGTTATATGATAAATTTGTGTAAAATTGTTTATCATGTAAAGTGTTTTAAATATAAAGATGTTTTCTTTGAGTGTTTGTATCTGAAGGAAGCTCCTGTCACAGGCTCTTTAAAACGTCTTCACTCTGGACCTGTTTCATCTTTGGTCTGATGGTCTGAACCAAGCTGTGGACCCTTCTGGTTCTGCTCAGGGCCCATTACAAACCCTGAAGTTTATTGTCCAGTTTTGTTTAATGGAACCGGACACCGTGCAGGCGGGTTCAAGCGTTCAGGTCCAGGGTCTGGACGTACTTCCTGAGGGGCCAGATACACAGACCACAGCACTGGGCCATGTCGGTCAGGTTCTTCTCTGCCTCCCTCATGTCCCTGTTGATGGAGTCCATGCCCTCGTCGATCCGCTCCAGCTGCTCTGTGAGGACCGGCAGGTTCACCGAGGGGGGGTGGGCGGGGGGATTAAACTAAATTTATTCATTTTCAGAGTTTATTAACAAAAGTTACATAAATTACAAACAATATATATTTATTTAGTTCTTAGAAGATAAAAAAGTTAAAAATTGAAAGAAACTATTTTAGTGTATTTTTTGTGTACTTTTGTGTATTTTTGTGTATTTTGCGATGAAGAGAAAGTGATTACCTCCTTGTTCGTCCAGCATCACCACAATCTTGATCCCGAGGTCTTTACTCTGCAGGAGGAAGAAGACGAGAGGAGTCTTCCTCAAACTTTAGTATCTGCTTTTGTTTCTCACCGTCTATTACTGTGTGTGTGTGTGGCGCCTTGTTTTTCCTACATCGTGGGGACAATTTTCCTAAGAAAGCAGCCTTTAGGGTCAGGTAGGTGTGAGGTTAAATTTAAGGTAAATGTTCAGGGTTAGGATATAAAATTACCAGAAAATTAATGTTAGTCAATCAGGGTTCATGCAGTTTTCAGTAAGTTAAATTTAAGATCTTTTAAGACCTTTTGGACTGACATTTATGACCAAACCAACACATTTACAACATAGAAACCTTTTATTGCTATCAATTTAGCAATTAAATAATATTTAATTTTAATACAAGAACACTAAATTATTTTAACATAACGGTTATGAAACCTTCAACTTTCCCGTGTTTAAACCACATGACTGAACTTCTTTGTTTTTTGCAGGTGAACAAGCTGTTGCATGTGGTGGGAAGGGGGGGCAAAGAAGTTCAAAACATGGAAGTAAACTGTGCCATTTTTTGCCTGCAGTTATCACAGGATTTGTAGTTTAACCATGAACCAAAGAAGCAAACTTAGCACTTTATGAAGACAGGTCAACCTCTGATTACAGCTCTTTACTCTGTTTATTTATGCAGCCAACACTTCTCAGGAATGATCAAAAATAAATAAAAATTAAGACTTAACAAAATTAAATTTAAGACTTTGGATGAAAATAAAGGCATTTTAAAGACTTTTTTAGGCCTAAAATTTTGATTTTCAAATTTTAGGCATTTTAAGACCCTGCATGAACCCTGTCTATGCACGGTCCCCACAGGGATATATACAAACCAGACCATGTGTGTGTGTGTGTGTGTGTGTGTGTGTGGGTGTGTGTGTGTGTGTGTACCTCCTCAGCCACCTGAACCATCCTCCTTGTGCTTTCCAGAGACTAAAAACACAGAAATTAAACTTCAGTTTGATTTTTAACGATCGATCAGATTTAATCATGTTTTAAACAGTGTTGTATAAAGTACCACAAAGATACTTGAGTAAAAGTACAAGTATCTTACCAAAAAATGACTTTGGTAAAAGTTAAAGTTGTTTTTTTAAATGTAAGAAGTAGAAGTAAAAAAGTAGGCTGAAAAATAATTACTCAAGTAAAGTACAGATACACAAAAACTCTACTTAAGTACAGTAACAAAGTATTTGTACTTAGTTACAGCTCTGGTTTTACACTGAGCTTCATCAGAGCCTTGAGCCCTGGAGCAAGGCATCAACCCTCCACCTGTGACCTCATCTTCAGCTGTGGCCCAGAGAACGTCTCCATGGCGACCAGGTGAGCCAGGTGTCGTTAAGGACCGCTCCCCTCGGGCTCAGAACCGCTCGTTAAACCCAGTTCCTCTTGTGTTTGTGCAGAGACCACGGTGAAAACTAAATATGGACCTCTGGGGCTGCCGTAGTTCAGTTTTACTCATTTAGAGTTTAAAGTTTCTGTTTCAGTGAAAATTGAATTATGAAGCTTAAAGCAGCTAAAAGTAGAAAAACATGAGCTAAAAGCTAAAAATAGCTAAAGCTAAGTGAAGATTACCTCATCTGTGACCTGATTGGCTCTCCTCTGTAGCTCCTCCTGCTCTGAGAGGATGGGCGGGTCTATGTGGCTGTTAGCCATTGTTTGTGGATAAAGGTGTGTAGGTGTGTGTGTGTAGGTGTGTGTAGGTGTGTGTAGGTGTGTGTAGGTGTGTGTAAGTGTGTGTAGGTGTGTGTAGGTGTGTGTGTGTGTGTAGGTGTGTGTGCTCAGCAGGTGATCAGATGGAGCTGCAGCATCAGGGGGTTTGGATGTCTGAAATGAGAGACGGTGAGTTTTAAAACCATCAAACTTTCACTTCACCTGAACTCAACTTTATTTTTAATTAAAAAAAAGAATTTAAAACACGAGAACTCTTTTTTATTAACATTTTAGACAAAACCACAGACTAATGAAGCCTGATTCTCCTCTCAGCTGTAAACTAACAACAAAAAGAACAAATCTAATTTGTGTTTGCCGGCTCAATATTTGATTTAAATCATTGATCAGTGACCGTGATTGGAATAACAACATCCTGAACATTAAGTTTTATTACATTTAAATATAATTAATAAATAAATCACAGCAGAAGAGCCTCCTGCTGTAATAAATCCTGTAAAACATGTCAGTTAACGTGTTATAAAGTTCCTGCTTTGTGGTCACATGACCTCAGCTTCCAGCAGCTGTCCTGTCTGAAGATAATTAAGATAAAAAGACGCTCCTCTTCCTCCTCCTCCTCTTCCTCCTCCTCCACACTTTCCTCTTCAGGATGCTGTCCTTCATTATCCAACCCAACAGTTATTGAATCAGCTCCTCCTGGAGTGAAGAGGAGGAGGAAGAGTCTTCAGATCTGAGTCTCCTTCTGATCCCAGAATCATTATTCTTTCCACCAGATGTTTTATTTATGATCGTTTATAATCAGATAAAACAGTTTCCCTTTACCCCTAAAGGTTCTGTTAGCAAAATATCTCATGAGCCACTGGATCTACATGAAACTAAAACTCAAATGTATGTTTTTCCTGCAGTTTTAAAGGTAATAAAGGTTCTGATGAAACTTTTTTTTTTCCAGTTGAAAACAAGCAGAAACAAATTAATAAAAAATATGTTTTTATTTTAAAAACAAACCCTTTGATTTTTTTTATTAAATCATTAAATATTTATTCTGAGTTTATTTAAATCTAAATTAATTTTCCACCTGAACAAATAGACAGTTCCCACATGACGTCATACTTCAGCTCTGTTGGAGGGGAGGAAACCAGATTAAATCATCTGGATTATTGAAGTGAGAATTATTCATCTGGATTATTAAAGTCAGATTAAATAATCTAAACTGAGTCAGAAGTCAAAGCAGACAAACTCTCCTACCTTTCATCAGTTTTCTCTCCAGATTTTCCACATCAAACCGTCTCCAGGCTGCAGCTGACACCTGCTGCTCCTCAGCTGTTGCTCCTCAGCCTCCTCCTCTGGCCCCGCCCACCAGGCCCCGCCCCCATCCCGGTGACACGCCTCAGCAGGGAGGAAGATGCTTTAGCTTTCAGTGGTTACATATTTGACTTAAAAATGATTTGCCTTGGGGTTTTCAGTGTTATTTCATATCTGTGATGTTTGGATGGTTTCAAGTTAATAAATGTGACAAAATATTCCCCATAAATAAATATAATTAAGCTGCTGGCTGTGTTTTTGTGGCACAGACCACCCCCTGCTGGTGCCATCATCTGTTTAAACCCTCCTGTTGCCCCCTGGGTAGATTTAAAACAGACTAATGTTAAATTATTTTAACACATATTAAAGCTTTAAACAAGTAAAGAAACTCTGTCAGTGTTAAAAAATAAAAAATAAATTTAAGATTCTTTCCTCCTGAAAAAAAGACATAATGAAACTGCAGGCTTATTTTATATAAAATATTTACATTTATATTTAGATAAATTATTTTATTTCTTGCCTATCGTTGCTCCTTAAAAAACATTTTATTTATATTTAACATTTAGGTTCAGCTGAGAACTGATCCAAATCATAAATTCAGTTCAGATTGATTAAAAAATAATTCAAATTATTTCCTAATTATTTTCATTCACATTCAGTAAATTAGAAAAGGCTAACCAGCAGATTTTATTAAATCTTTTCTCTGTCCTCCACCCTGAGCAGCAGGGTGGTGACAGTGGGAAGAAATGACTCCTTTCAAACAGAAATAAAACCAAGATTAAAAACAATACAATCCATCAAAAGCCACGGGACTTTGGATTGTTTTTATTATTCTTTAAGATATATTTGTGATTTAGAGTCGATCCAACCTGTTCTTGTAGAAGATCTGACTCCGGTTCTGAACTCCAAAAACCCCCCACAAAATTTATTAATTAAAAAAACTAAACAATTTGTGTAAAAATACAAAACAAGAGTTTATTTCAGTTGGGTCTCTTTAATTTGTTTGAAAGAGTCTTTTTCCAAAACCTTTGTCAGCTTAAAAAAAATTTAACTCTTTAGTAATAAAAGAATATTTTTGAGCCACAGAGATGTTCAGGCGCCACCTGGTGGTAGGAGGTCACCAGCTCCACCTTGGTCCCAGTTTTTACCCGTCTTTACATTTATTTTTTTTAAGCTTTGAGCTGGAATGTTTTTGGTCCTGCTGGATAAATATGGTGACACTGTGAGCACAAATTAACATCCAGAAGCAAAAAACAAAGAAAAAGAAAATAATGAGCTGCAAGATGATGTTTCTCTTCTGTGTTGGTTCATGAATACATCGTCAGCTGAAGCCACTGAAAAACAGAAAAAAACATATTTTAGTCAAGTTTAAAGAACATTAAAATCACAAACTATTTCAGTTTTTCAAAGAAAATTTAGGATTAAAAGGAATATTGTGTGTTTATTTTAATAAGTGGAAATAAAACTGATGAAAAAATTCATCAAAACACAAACTAATATTTTCTTCCTTTTCTCAGGTTGTTTTCTTATCGTGCAAAAATATTTTTAAAGCAAATCTGAAAATAAAGGTTATGAATCTAAACAACTAAAAAATACTACTGTATTTACCACTTTATTTATAAAAGCACCTCAAAACAACCATAACTGCAACAAAACACGAAAATCAAAACATGAAAATCACTAAACAAAGATTAAAAACAATAAAATCAATAAAAACAGTTAAATATGAATCAAACAAAAACTAAAAAAGAAACTCAGACTGTTTCACCTCTTTGATGTCCAGACTGATGGTGCCGTTACCGTCTTTATCCAGAGTTTTAAAAGCTCCTGAGGAACACAAACGCATCATTAATGTCCCGTTAAACAACAACAGGAAGACAATTATTATTAATTATCAACGTTTTACATTTACAGAGCTGGGGGAAAGTATTCAGATCAAAGAAAAGTTAAATCATATTCCTTATGATGGAAAGACTTTTAAAGATGACAGACTATTGTAAGTGTTCTTAGTCGATGATATAAAACATTTTACTATTTGAAACATCAGTAAAGTTGGGATTCTGGAGCAAAAATAAAGAGATAAATAAAACAGAGAGTGAAATATATTTTCATTAGACTCACGGCACATGGCGTCCAGTCGCACCAAGCAGCCGATGAAGTTATCAAAGTCCATGTCGCCGTTCTCGTCACAATAACGACGGATAATCAGCTTGTAGAGTTCATCGTTCAGAGGGAAGCCTGAGAACACAAAGACCTCCTGTCTGAGACCAACCAGAACCAACCAGAACCCATCTGAGACCAACCAGAACCACTCACAACCCGTCTGAGACCAACCAGAACCAACCAGAACCACTCACAACCTGTCTGAGACCAACCAGGACCAATCACAACCTGTCTGAGACCAACCAGAACCAATCACAACCTGTCTGAGACCAACCAGAACCAACCAGAACCAATTACAACCTGTCTGAGACCAACCAGAACCAACCAGAACCAATTACAACCTGTCTGAGACCAACCAGAACCAATCAGAACCTGTCTGAGACCGATCAGAACCAACCAGAACCAATCAGAACCACTCACAACCTGTCTGAGACCAACCAGAACCAACCAGAACCAATTACAACCTGTCTGAGACCAACCAGAACCAATCAGAACCTGTCTGAGACCGATCAGAACCAACCAGAACCAATCAGAACCACTCACAACCTGTCTGAGACCGATCAGAACCAACCAGAACCAATTACAACCTGTCTGAGACCAACCAGAACCAACCAGAACCACTCACAACCTGTCTGAGACCAACCAGAACCAATCACAACCTGTCTGAGACCAACCAGAACCAATCAGAACCTGTCTGAGACCAACCAGAACCAACCAGAACCAATCACAACCTGTCTGAGACCAACCAGAACCAATCACAACCT
>JARVGW010000624.1:24016975-24029675 GCA_031762495.1 Anablepsoides rubrolineatus | reverse complement strand
CTGTGAGGTATACACACTGATAAATGCTGTGAGGTATACGCACTGATAAATACTGTGAGGTATACACACTGATAAATGCTGTGAGGTATACGCACTGATAAATACTGTGAGGTATACACACTGATAAATGCTGTGAGGTATACGCACTGATAAATACTGTGAGGTATACACACTGATAAATACTGTGAGGTATACACACTGATACATACTGTGAGGTATACGCACTGATAAATACTGTGAGGTATACACACTGATAAATACTGTAAGGTATACACACAGATAAACACCTGGTCTCACCTGATGCGGTGGCGGTGGCGTCCTCCTCAGCAGTGGGGGGGCACTCGGTGTTGGCTCGTTTACTTTTGGGGATGACTCGTTTTTTGAAGGAGGTCCAGATCTCATTGGCGTGATGCGTCACCGTCCCCCCTCCTGCCGTCGTGACCTTCTCCTCCTCTCCTCCCTCCGCCTTCTCCTCTCCTCCCTCCGCCTTGGCCTCCTCGGCCCCTGCGTCGGCCTTGGCCTCCTCGCCGTCCTCCGCTCCTCCTCCCGCGGCCTCCTCCGTCTTGTCGGCGGACTCCTTCTCTGAGTTCTTGGCCTTGCCGCTGATGCCGACAACAGACGGGTCCCTCTTCAGGCCCTGGAAGGTCCAGGAGCGTTTCAGCTTCCACCTCTTGTGTCCGGACTCCTTGGAGTCCAGTGTGGAGGAGTCTCCCCCGCCTCCTTCTTCATCCTCCTTCCCGTCCTCCACTCCACTGCTCCTCTTGTGAGCCTTTTGGGCCATGAGTTTCTTGAAGGAGTGCCAGCGCTTCATGTGCTTGGTGGCCGAGGAGGACGAGGTCTTCTGCTCTTCCTCTGCTCCTCCTGCTCCTGCCGCTGCTCCTCCCTCCTCCACGGTAGTGTCTGAGGCGGCGTTAAGTGCTTCGGGATCTTCCAGGCGGTCCAGGGACTTGGACCGGACCTTGACTTGTTTCTCAGGTTCTGCGGCGGCGCCATCTTTCTTCTCGGTGCTGCGATGGGAGAAGATCCTCGCCACCGGCTTCCTGATCAGATCTCGAACTGTAGATTTAGTTTCCGCCGGTTTCCCCTTCTTCTCCTCCTCCTTCTTCTCCTCCTCCTCCTTCTCTCCATTCTCTGCAGCTTTGTCTGTCACCGCTTCCCCTTCTGCACCTCCTTCGCCCGCCGTAGCTTCCTCGCCCGACTTCTCACCCTCCTTCTCGCCTCCCTCAGCGGCGCCCTCCTCTCCTCCTCCTGCGGGGGCGGCGCCGTGCTCCTTCTTCTTCCTCCCTCCCATCACCTTCCCCAGGCCGCTCTTGTTCAGGAAGGAGTCCAGGAAGGAGGTCTTGGGCTCAGCAGAGGAGGCGTTTTCTGAGCTCTGAGGAGGTGCCACCTCCTCACCTGCTGCTGCAGCCTTTCCCTCCTCAGAGCTCGGTGGCGGCGGCGCAGCTGTGTCGTTGCTCACAGTCTCTTTGTTTTCCTCGTTGTTGACAGCCGTACCATCCTTCTCCACCTCGTTGTTGACAGCCGTACCATCCTTCTCCACTTCGTTGTTGACAGTCTCTGAGTTGGACATTTTCTCTGGCTCCTCCTCCGTCGGCTTGTTTTCAGGAGTTTTTCCGTCCTCCTGGACCATCGGCGCCGCGCTGGCCTCGGTCGCCGCCATCGCCGTGAGACAAAACAAACAATAAGAAAAAAAGAAAAGCCTCGTCCTCCCTTCCTTTCCTCGGCCTCCTGCCCTCCTCTTCCTCTCTGTCGCTCTGCTGTCGGTTCCTCCCGCTGTGGCGGCGCTCTCAGGTCATGGAGCGCAGGGCGGAGAGCGGCGGCGAGGAGGGAAGACACTCAGCATCCTACACGTCCTGCAAACTCCTGCGGAGAACATAAAGGTGAGGACAGAGGGAGGAGGAGGGAGGAGAGGGAGGGAGAGGCACAGATGGTTAATAGTCTGAATCAACACTCAATTAGTCTGGTCTAGACCGTGCGCTGAATGAGGAATGAAGGGAGAAGCTCAGCAGAAACACCATTCTGATGTTTCCTGATCAGTGACACGTTGAAGATTCACACTCCATGTGTGGCGTGAGCAACAGTGGAGCACAAACGCTCTGCGTTCCTTTTTACACTAAATAACAAATGTTTGAAAACCAGGCAACAGTGAAAAGATTAAAAACTGAGATTGGACTAGAGTTTGGTGAAATCGTATCGTGTTTGGAATCCAACAAACATTCAACAGCTTTCAATGGTTACTTTGTGATTACTGAGATTAGTGTTGTGTGATGTGTTAGTGTGACACTGCATGTGAGCTTAATTACTCTTAACCCAAGCATTAACCCTACCCTTAGCCCTAGCAGGGGCGGAGCCAGGGGGTGGCCATGGTCACCATAGACAAATCTTTGGCCCCCCTGCTGTACACACCCCTTCCACAGTGAAACAAACATTAGGGGTGTAATAATCCTCCTGAACAGTTGGTGGCAGTGTTTGAAACATCACCAAAACATCTTTCACTGAAGAAGAGTAAAGACAAGGAAGTAGAGCTGGGTGGTATGACCTCAAATTCATATCAGGGTATAAATTGAATCCTATCACAGTAACGGTATATATTGCAGTATAAAATTTTCATAAAAAGTAAAAATAATGTCATTTTTAGAGCTTTTGTTTAGTAGAAAACTGTAATCATAATTAAACCCAGTATTCTTGCTTTAATATCTGCCTGTCAGACAATGAGCTTCTGTCTGTTGGAATCTATCAGCTCAGCTGCGCGCTCATCTTCATCATCATCATCATCATCATCATCAGGATGATGGAACTAGTTTAATGAATAATTTGTCTCTAAAATAATTAAATCAAGTGTTAATTTAAGTAGGTAAAAGTATGTTAACAAACTGGTAAAATACACCAAAATGCAGGAAATTGCATCAATTTCGTCCAAAATTTTATGGGGGAGGACCCCCAGACCCCCCAACAGTGAGTTCCCTCCACTTTTAAAATGGTTCTGATGCCCATGTTTATAAAGGTAGTCACTGCCTATATAAGGACATAAGGAAATTACAAAAAAAAAACAAAGATCGGCAGAAACATTTGAGTAAAAAATGATGTAATTTTCCAGGTCACCCCTGTGTGAGTAGTGGTCCCAGTCTGCCCCCCCCCCCTGAGATAAATGTCTGGCTCCACCTCTGAGCCTTAAACTTAACTCTGCAAATATCTATTATTAATCACATTTATTATAATAATTAGTTTATTTTTCAGTGTAGCCCAACCTTATCTTATCCTCTAAAGACCAGGGTAGAACTCTTCAAATACAAAAGCTGCTTCAGGTGAACACTTTATTATTCTGCTCAGCATTTCCAACAACTGATGCTGCAAACAAGATTTATAGTTCTGACCGTTTCTAACTGGATCTTTAGTTGTCAGCTGAAGACATTAAAACACCGGCCCAGTTACAAACGCTGAACACAACTCTGTGAGGCTCAGAGGCTGAAGGAGCAGAGGAGGCGGGTTTCACACCATCACACTATTCTACCTGCAGGTGCAGGAGAGCAGCAGCCGCCTCCTCCTCCTCCTCCTCCTCCTCCTCCTCCTCCAGTACTGAGTGTTACCTGGTAAACCAACTCCTGATGAAGATAAAAACATTTCCTTCATTTTTACTGTAAAAATGATTCCTGCAGGTTTTCCTGGTCCCTTCAGCCCTGCCTCAGAATCTAAATTCTTCCTGGACCCGCCGTGCCAGGTGTGTGTGTGTGTGTGTTTGCGTGTGAGGTGTGTGTGTGTGTGTGCGTGTGTGTAAAAGGGAACCAGGGTGAATGTGTTGTAGTTGTAGCACCGTCTGAGGGTTTAATGAATGAATCAGCAGAATAATGACTCACTGATGTAGAGAGGCAGACGTTTAGTGAACACAGCCTCTCAGAGGGAGAGGTGAGAGAGGACGGAGGCAGACGGAGATCTCAGGTGGAGATGAGTGAGTCAGGTGTGAACACACACACACACACACACACATCACATGCTCCAGATAATCTGACACGCTGCTGTCTGACAGTCTGCCTCTGCTGCCTTTTTCTTCTGTCTGTCTCTCTGTGCTCGGCCAGTTGGCTGTTTGTCAGTTTATCAGTCCTCAGCCACCTTCTGCTGGTGTGGAAGGAAAACTAAAACCTTGTCTTGTTTCTCCTCAGCTGGTTAGTTCTGCAGCTTTGAACTGTTCAAACCTGCAACAACAACAAAACTAAAAACAGACAGGCTAACCCAGCTGGAAACATCTCAGCACAGATACGAAACCCACTTGAACGGAGGGGTCAAAGGTCACCACTGTACTTAAGTAAAAGTACAGCTAAACAGACAAAAATGTACTCTAGTAAAAGTTAAAGTACCACACTAACATTTTACTTGAGTAAAATGAAGTATTTGCTTTTAAAAATACTAAAGTATTAAAAGTAAAAGTACTTGCTTAATGTATTCCCTAATGGTTTACACCAGTGATTCCCAGCCAGGGGTATATTACAGGGGGTACGTGGAAAAAGTTCCCAGGACTGGAATATGTAGGTCTCTATGATTTCTGCAAAGCAGAAAATGCAGACAGAATTGACAGAACTAAATGGAATCCAGTATAAAACGCAGGATTTCATAGAACTTGCTCATTTGGACGCTGCTGTTTTCTGTACCTGCTGGTTTATTTATTTAATTGCTTATTCACATTTAAGGCTACACGTTCATCTTTATGTTTAATTTAAGTTAAAAAGAATAAAATGCCTGAGTATTAAATGAAAAGTATTTATTTTATTCTCTTTAACTTGAACATTTAATTATCAGTTGTTGCATTTGGAGAATCATCATTACGTTTGACTGAGGGGTACTAGTGGTATGACAAAATAACTCAGGGGGTACACAAGTCTGAAAAGGTTGGGAACCACTAATCTACACAATATCATGAAGTGTGCCTACTGTATGTATATTTTAAGACATCATTGGTGACATTTAAGTGAAGAATGCTGCAGATAAAGCCTGTTTTTGTGTTTATCCTCTGTGACACTTGTGATTCTGTGCATCATCACAGATTGTGACAACAACTACAGAAGCTGTAAATTCACCACAAACTTCCTTTATTAAATCTCAACAAGTCGTTTTTTTGAACCAGTTAACTTGAAAAAGTATTTTAAATAAGGCCATGAGTGGCACATTTCTCCTCTAGTCTCTGATTACGTAAAAACGTAATGCAACGTGACATGAATGTATTTTTGTAATTGAACACATTACAGAAATGTAGTGGAGTAGAAAGTACAGATACTTAATGTAAAATGTAGTAGAATAAAAGTCAAAAGTACTCATGATGAAATCTACTTAAGTAAAGTACAGATATATGAAAAATGTACTTAAGTACAGCAACAAAGTACTTGTACTTAGTTACATCCCACCACTGAAGGTTCACCTGTTTAAATGATCTTAATTGTCTTAATGTTATCTTTTGTTTTTCTTATTGTTCTTTCCTGTGATTTTATCTCTTGTTTTCTGTGTTTTTACTTGTTTTTTATTTACTTTGTGATTTCGTCTTTTGTTATCAGTGATTTTATCTCTTGTCCAGCGCTTTGTTTGAAAGCTTTTTACAAATAAAGTTATTATTATTATTATAAAGTCTAAACCGGCGCCTCGTGCTCTAAACTCCAGCGATCAAACCAAAACTCCGCAGCTGCCCGAACACGTGCCTCCTCCTCTTCATCTTGTTTACAACTCTTAGCTCTAAATCACCGTTAGCCCGTTAGCTCTGACTCACGCAGCTCGTTTACGTTAGCGGCCTAAAGATAGAAAGCAAGCGCAGCGCAGCGAGAGATGATCCGCCTCAGATTTACTCTGCAGCTGCAGGAGGAGCTCGAGGCGATCCGGTGAGCAGCTCCACCAGAGCAAACCTCCTGCAGGCCTCAGCTGCACACACCTGTTTGTTTCACAATTCAACACATTTACTCAGTCATTCCTCACCCAGAATCTGCTGACTAAGCATTAAAAATCTAAATGTCTCAGCTGGGAGCTTTATTTTAAGAAGTTAAATGATGAATGTGGATTTATTTTAGAATTTTGTCTCATTTTAAAGCAGAAAATCTGTTTTAATTCTGAGTTTCTGTGTGAATAATTCAGATATTAAATATTTAGCTGTTTAAACACTTTGTTCACATCATCAGTTTGATCAACCTGAGGAGTGAACTTTAACCCTCCTGATGTCAGTTTGACCCTAAGGCAGCAGCAGAGTGAGCTGAATATCAAACAAAAGGTTTGTAAAAAGTAGAAATATGTGACTGATCACATCCAAACAAGGATTAAGTCCAAAAGTGGAGAAATAAACAGATATAAGGTTTGGATTTAAACGTGTACAAAATTGCATTTTGTTAAAATATAAAGAATTAATGACTTATCAATGTATCATTTGAATGAACTGTCTGAAATATAATCCTAAAAAACATTTTTGAAGCATTTTTTGAGCAGTAGCAACAAAAAAAACTGATTTTGAGGAAAAATGCTTTTGTTTTGTTTCTTTCCAACTGGAAAATCTTAATATACAAATATTATTTGATGTTTCCTCTTTATATTTACATCAAAAATTCCTTATTAAAATTACATAAAATGAGGATTCAGACTAAACAGTAATGTATTAATGTAACCAACAAGACAAATAAAGTCATATCTCTGGATAAATTTATGATATCAGAATGATCCAGAGATCAAAATGTAGCTTTTAAAGCAGAATCTGAAAATATAATTAGGTCATTTTAACCAAATTTGACTTAATCCTGATTTCACAAATATTATTTTGACATCTCTGACTTGCCAATTTTCTAAACCAATTATATTTTAACTTTCATAGTTTTATCTTCAGCTGCTTGTAGTTTCATGTTTTTACCAGCTTGTAGCCAAGATTCTGATGTTTCTGTACCAAACATGTTTATGTTTAACTAAACTGGGAGTTTGGAGATGAATGAACCAATTGGCGGGCCAAACTTTGGTCACTCGCGGGCCTGATGTGGCCCGCTGGCCACCAGTTGAATAGCCCTGATTTAGAGCTTAGCTGTGTCCCTGATCAAAGGAAGGAATCCACAGGAACCATGGTTCCTAAAAAGGTGCATGAAAGACTGCAGACTGCAGACTGGTGGTCCTGATGCCAGAGATATGCATGGAGAAAATCAAATGTGAGCTGTTTAAGAAGATGTTAGACTGGACCCACTCCAGTGAGCCCACAGAGCAAAGACACCTCAGCCACACAGTAAGGTGGTCTTTACAGACCTGTAAATATCACTGTCTTATTGCAACAATGTCCCTTTTTTAAACCTGCAGACGACACGGTCCTGGTGGTAGAAACAGAGCCAGAGATGACAGGTCATCAGTTCTCATCCAGGGCAGCAGGTGGAGTCTTTTAAATATCATCTAGAAACAGGCAGAGCTTCTCCACCTGCTGAGAAAACAGTTTCCTCATGTTAGGAAGACTTTAATAGACTCCATCAGAAAACCAAACCAAAGTGTCCTGTGATGTTAACCAGTGGATCACCACCTCGAATAGACCTCGAGATCAGAGGTCTACAGGCTCCGTCTCACATCAGGCAGGAAAACATTTAAATCTGTCAATAAGAGCTTCTTTTCTTTCTTTATGACTCGTTTGTCTTTTTATGTTTTCTAAAAATCTAACAATAAAACATCAAATCCAAACTACAGTTTCTGCTGTAACCACTCTTGCAGCCAGCATGCGTCCCGTCAGCTGTTGAGCAGCAGGTTTTCAGGACGACAGGAGTCTGAAGCAGCACAGATCTGCTCTGTGTTTCTGTAGGGGGGGTCTGTGATGGGGGGCGATTCGGCTGCAGCAAAGAGTCGGATGAGAGGCTGAAGCCTCGAGGTGTTGGAACAGCATCAGACAGAGGAGGGTGACAAAATGGAGGGAGGAGGAGGAGGAGGAGGAGGAGGAGGAGGGGTGCAGACACAGGCTGATTGCAAATCATGTTTTTGTCCTTCTTCACCTCCGTCTGTACGTCTGTCTGCTTTCACCTCTCTCTCTCCATCGTTTTATTCCTCCTTTTCTCTCCTGAAACATCTTTTCCTCTCCGCCTCAACCGTTCAGACATTTCCTCTCATATTATCTCCAGTTTCTCTCCTCATTAACCCCTGGTGTCTGAACGTCTCTCCTCGTTCACCTTCATCCTCTGCCTTCCAGCCCCTCCTCTCCTCCTCTCCTCCTCTATCCCTCCCTTCATCCGTCTGAATCTCTATCTTTTATTTTTAAAGAGTTAAAACAAAGAGCTGATTTTAGACAAACACAGATAAACGATTGAATTTAAATCACAAAATATATTGTTTTTTATTTGAAGTGAGAGAACTGAAGCTGCTTTCTGCTGCTGAAAGATGCTTCAGACTCTGTTAGCAAAATATTTCAGGAACCATATTTGGGGCTTTTTGTTTGTAAAGATCCTCAAACTGTTGTGTTAATTATTGTTTTACTGTCAACAACAGACCTTTAACCCATCATTTCATCATAAGAGTGAATTTAAAACCTGCTTCATTCTTTATCATCACTGGATAAATTTTATTCTTTTATTCTTGATCTTTCCTAAAAGGAATGTTTTTGTTAAATAATCAGAGTTTAAGCTAAAAATATTAGATTTCTTTCAGCTTTCGGAGGTGATTGTGTTTGTTTGTTTGTTTGTTTGTTATGAGTCAGGCTTGATGGATCAACTCTGAAGCTCTCATGCAGACACTTTCTGTTCAATAAAAGTAATGTTTTAGTGTTTTTACACATTTAATTGTTTTTTAACATGAACGTAACAAATGTTTGTTTAAATTAAAGACATTTGAAGGTTCTTCTGCTCGTGTTCACACCTTTAGTCTGAGAACTAAAGAGGAAGCAGCAGGAAACGTCACTTTCTGCTGCAGACCATCCTGTTTTTCACCCAAAGGGAGCGAGACTGGTTTAAATTCCTGCAAATGACAAAGTGACACGTTAGTGTGTCTGCAGCCTTTGCTTCACAGAGAGGAGGGAGGTGTTACTCTCAGACAATCACTGATTCAGTTCACAGCAACAAAACATCAACAAGAGGATCTGTGGACCTGCTGATCACAGGTAACTGTCAGCCAGCAGGTGAGGAGCCTCTCAGGTGAATCTCAGGCTGCTAAAGGGAGGGGTCAACAGGGGGGGGTTCCCTCTCTTCACACTGTAAACAAACCACAGCTGTGATCACCTCTGTTCAAACCTGAAGGTCTGATCAGGAGCCAGCTCTTAGAGGGTCACATGAGCGTTATGGTGGTCCTCAAAGGGTCAGTTATACTAAACTTTTATGTTTCATATTTAACTGTGACTAAACAGTGTTTAACAGGTCCTCTTTTAAACACTGATAAGAACTAAGTGTTTGACTGACTAAACCTGAAATAAATACAGAAATATTATTCAAAGTAAAACTGATTACTCTATCATTAGTTTCAAATTTTGAGCAAATTTTAACAATTTCTCAAAAATGTAAAAACGAAGAAATGCGAAAATGAGACGTGTTTCCATCAACTGGCTTGAAGCGAATCAATCAGACACATGTGTGTGTAGTAAACAAGAAGTAAAAGTTGCTAAATTTGCAGGGTCCACACATCTCAGAATAATGGAGAGAAGTTATCAGGAAAGTTTTAATTATTCTCTCATATCAACTAGTTCTGCTGATGTTACTGCTGTCTGGAGACGTAGAGAAAGAAATAAAATTCTCTTTACGTTACTGGAATACTGAGAAGACGCCGACAGCGGGAGGAGGGTCCTGCTGCCAGTAGAGGCTGCAGCCGACCAGAAACTGGTACCGGTACCGGGGAACAGCTGATCAGCTATGTGAGGTAAATCTTTGCAGAACTTATTCAGCAAAAGTGTTTCCATCTTTCCTTTTGCGCATTAACTCTGTTTCGAAAAAAAAAATAAAGCGAGGGTATCAACGTTTATGCAAATTAGAGGAAGTTTTTTTGAATCAAGCTGTTTCCATTCAGCTTTTCTGATGCGATACTTCAAAATGTGCATCAAGAAACGTTGATGGAAACACGGCTTGTGTGGTAGTCGCTGAGAGTAGGGCAGAGAATGAGTGAAAGGAGAAAGTGATGCAACAGCTCCAGAGGAGATTATAGATAAAAGAGGAAAAGTCCCCAGTTTGGCAGGATTAATTGGTCCTTATCTCAAATAGGTCAAACAAAAAACTAATCAATAATTACTAATAATCTGATATAAAACTCTTATATCCTGATAGATGTTTTAAGAAAAGTAGAACTCTTTTGAAGTAAATTTCCAGGACTGCAGTTGGTTTCAGTTTCGGTGGTGATATTAAAGCTTCAACACACCAGTGAAGATGACCTTTCTGCTGAAAAATGGAGCGAAACCTTTGAAACTCTGAGTCTCTGCAGCGTTTAGCAACAAGAACCCATCTGTCACGTTAAATGAAACCCGTCCTGCAGAGCGGCTCCAGGTCCAGTCGGGAACAGAACCGGCAACCTCTGAGACCGACAGCGAACGGAGCAGAAGGAAGTTTTTTTTCTGTTCGTCAGGAGTTTAACATCACTTTGTTCACAGAAGTGGGTCAGCAGCAGCAATCAACAGAAAGAGACGTGATCTGAACGAGCCCAACCATAAACCCAATGTGTGTTTGACTGAAAACACAAGAAACGAGTTCATTCTGCTGAACAAACTGTGACGTTACGTAATATTATCATCATTAAGAACAAAACCTCATTTAAACTGAAGTTTGAGATAAAAATCATTTTAGTCAAACCTTCATCTTTTGATTCCTTTGAGTTTCAGCTGAATCCATTCAGTTCATTAGATATTTTGCTAACAAACACAGTAAAAACCTTCAACAGCTTTTAATAAAGAACAGAAAAGTGGTCCTCCTGATCCTGGATCAGATCTAAACCAGACTTTTTAAATCTCCACAGCTGCTGATTAATCACTGACTTGGTTCAATATCTTCAAATTCTTCTTCAAGCAGACAGAAAAATCAAAGTTCTGAAAACATTCAGACCCGTCTCAGGAAACAGAACTTCCTGTAACACAATCCCACACCATCAACAGATGCATTGATTTATTTTAAAGACGAAACAAGCCGAATGCTGAGTCAGCAGTTTCTCTCTGCTTCTTCCACACATTCAGTCAAACCTCTCCTGTCTTTCAGCATTTTTAATATTTCTGTTTAAAATGGTTTATCTTTATCTTGCAGAAAGACTGATCTAAAACAAGTGTGTGTGTGTGTGTGTGTGTGTGGGGGGGGGGGGGGGTCAGTTCTAGTCTCTGTTTTCTGTCTGGAAATCTGCAGAAACTCTTCGCTTCACTGAAACAGAAACTTCTTCCCTGTCTGAGTCTGAAGCTCGTCTCCTGCTTCCTCTTTCAGATCTGCTCTTCTTCCACTTCTCCTCACAGCTATTAGTGTGATCTGTCAGCGAGCTGCTGCCAGATAAACAGTTGTTGTTGTTGTTGTTGTTGTTGTTGTGCTGCGGGTGGATTAAAGCTGGAAGCAGCAGATTGCCCTCTGAGACGACCGACAGGCCTTTTAGTGTAAAGGTATTAAAGCCAGGTTTAATCCAGAGCCCGGAGAGCTGCCAATTTAACTGGATTCACCCCACAGGACCACTGCTCTAACTGCTACTGTCTACACACACACACACACACACACACACACACACACACACACACACACACACACACACACACACCGGCCTGGAGGACAGGAACACTGGACGTCTGTGGACTTCTGGCTTTTTACTGCTGCCAATAAATCCCACTAAAACACACTGAATGCTGCTGTAAAAAGGATTAAAACACATCAGTGTCATGTTCCCTGGTACACACACACACACACACACACACACACACACACACACACACACACACACACACTCCTGCAGCTCAAACACTCAATCAGCATCAAACTGGACCTGTGTCGTTTAAATATAATATAAAACAAGCAGCAGGTAGAGATCTGCTGTAGAATAAACAGGTGGAGGTGTTCAGGTGTTCTCCTCCTGTAACGAGGTCGAGATGAAGAAAAGACTTGAGTCAAAAGGTAAAGATTTGGATTTACAGGTCTGTCTATGTTCCACCTCTCACCTGAGGTCATGAAGTTTAGATCAGGACTCAAATAATGGTTTTAATTTGATGAGGCTCCGCCCACTCACCCAGCATGTATTCAAGGTGTGTTTAAGCTCTATTTTACATAAATATACTAACATTAAAGAAGAGTTTGTGTTACAATTGTATTGTATAATTTTACTACCTGGTATTTTATATGTGAAGGTTTTTGAGGCTTTATTGGAACGTTTTATCATTTTTAACTGGGCAGCTCAAAAAACTCACTTTAGGCAAGACAAGTAACCATCACAGGCTGAAAACAGCACAATGAACCAACAGTGAAGTGAAGACAAGACACAGAATATAAAGGTGAGACTAATGAGAACAAACAAGAAACACCTGAGGGAGAAACATGAGGATCAGGTGTGAGTGGGCGGGGCTGGAGCCAAGGCAGACAGGAGGAAGAAAACAGATGACAAAACAAAAAACTAGAACAAAACATTACCACAGACACCAATCATGACACTGATGTGCTCTCTGGATGTGATGAGAACAAACTTAGACTCAACAAATTAACAAAACCCCTTTAAAAGGGCTATATCATGTAAAATCCACTTTTTGGAGCTTTATACCATGTTATAATGTTATCCTCTCATCAAAAACATGCCC
>JARVGW010000624.1:23992690-24008857 GCA_031762495.1 Anablepsoides rubrolineatus | reverse complement strand
TAGCATGTTTTCATAGCGTGTAGCCTCCCTGTGCCTCCTGGTTAGCATGTTTTCATAGCGTGTAGCCTCCCTGTGCCTTCTGGTTAGCATGTTTTCATAGCATGTAGCCTCTCTGTGCCTCCTGGTTAGCATGTTTTCATAGCGTGTATCCTCCCTGTGCCTCCTGGTTAGCATGTTTTCATAGCGTGTAGCCTCCCTGTGCCTCCTGGTTAGCATGTTTTCATAGCGTGTAGCCTCCCTGTGCCCCCTCCTCCTTCAGTTGTTCTACACGGATGAGTAAGCGTGTGGGGCTGAACTCGTGAGTAAGCTCCTGCATATGTCAGGAGATGGGGAAGGTGTTTGCATCGAATCAGCCTCTCAGCGCCACACGTCAACTTCATTTTCGCGCTCGTCCGTCTCAGCCCGCTTATTCTCAGACCCGAGGTGTGCACGTGCAGCGGCACGCAGCGCAGACCACCAATAAGGGAGGGGGACAGAGGCCCCGTCAGCAGAAAGCTGCTCCGTGATTGGTGGAGGATGGAGGGGCTTTAAGTGGAGGAGTTTAGCCAGGATTAACTCTATCTAATCGATGTTGACTGGAATAATAACAGAGAGGGTCGGAGGAGGGAAGGTGCAGAATAAAAAAAAGAGTCAAAGTGTTCAGTCAATAAAAAATGAGTGAGAGAGAGAGAGGATAAATCAGACTCAAAGATTAAGAAAAGAGCATAAAAAGAGGTTAAGATAATGAAGGCAAAGGTGTGAGAGGAGATAACGAGGGCTCGTTAGAGCAGGAGAGGAATGAAGGAGCTAAGTAAAAAAAAAAGATAGGATTAAAGGAGAGGATGATGATGTGGCTGGAGATTTGTAGGTGAGCTGAAGAAAAATAGGAGAAGAGAAGAAGAGATTAGCTCACAGGATGAAGGTCTGCTGTGAACCTTCAGGAGTGAAGCGCTCGCAGCCTCTCAGCTGTACAGTCATGAGATCATCGACAAGACATCTGACTGATTTTAATCTGTCATTATTCTTTATTTAAACCAAACAAATGCCATTAAAAACTCTTTTTTCAAATGTAAAACTTTTAGCTGTGAGGCAACAGCTGCAGCTCAACACTGACTCTGTTGTTTTCAATAAGGAGGAACTGAACAGAGCTGAAACGGTTGAACTGCGTCAAATATCTGTAGAATGAGACACATCAGGAGAAAGAAATGTAAAATATCAGCAGTCTGAAATGAATGAATGAAAAGAAGAGGAGGAAGGAGGTGAAGGAGGGGAGGAGGAGAAAAGGCGGGAAGGAAGACGAGAGGAGGAGTAGGATGGATGGAGGGAAAGAAAATGGGGTAAAAAGAGGTTGTAGGAGGAGGGGCGGAACTCCTTTCAGTAGCTGAGCTGTGATGCAGTGATGCATGTCCCCCCCACCACACACACACACACACACACACACACACACACACACACACACACACACACACACACACACACACACACACACACTCCAACCCCCCAGCCCAAAGAAATAAAGGCTCTGTGTGTCATTGTCACCCTGAGTGGTCCAGGCTATTCTCTGGAACTAAAGACCCACAAAACAATAGTATGACTCATCACACACACACACACACACACACACACACACACATCCACATCCACACGCATCCACACACACACACACATCCACACACCAGCTGAGACAATGTGGGTTTCGGTGTTTAGTCCAAGGACGTGATATAAACTGGAATCAAACCATCAACCCTTGAAGGAAACAGGTTTTTGAACAGCTGATTCCTGAATGAGGCGCAGGGCGACCAAAAACCCGCTTTGAACACGAAGCAGAACCAGAACCGGGGCAGGTGATTCTGACATCAGAAATAAAACCAATCTGACCAAATGTAAAAAACAAAACAAAACAGAAAAAAAATGTCTCTGCATCAAGGTTATAATAGTTTTGGATTTTTGGTTTTATTTCATTGTGATGTTTTCTTTTAACCCTATGTCACCATTTGTATCATATTTGCTACACAGGATTCCTATGACCTCTATGACCATTTTTTAAAGGGTTAATTCAGTTTTAGTTAGTTTTTACTGTGGATTTGCTAGTTTTTATTAGTTATTATTGCGTTTTTAATGCTTAGTTCTAGTTTAGTTTTTATTAGTTATAGTTTTAGTTATTTTATAGTTTGAATAAACATTTTTGCCAATGCATCCTCCAGCTTGTGATGTTCCTGTGAGTTAACTAACCAGCAGCTATAGCTAGTTAAAGCAGTCCATTATAGCAGGGGTTGTTGGGGACCCCTTAGACGGGTAAAGAAATTCTAGGGACCCCCTCATAAACACTATGCTGTTTTAAAAATAATATAGAATAATGTAATTTTAATTATTTTTTATCACCTGTTTCCACTACAAGACACTTGATTTGATTTTACTTTCAGTCATTATCAAAGAAATAATAAAGTGGACGTTGCTGCTTTCTCTGAACTTTTGTTATCATCATTTAGCAGGTAAAGCTGAGCAGCAGATTGTAAACAAGTGTTACAGACCGCAGCTAATGTAAAACTACTCAATTTGGAAAATAAATAAATTGACAAACACTAAAACTACTAAGATATTCTATCTATAACTTCAGTTAGTTTTAGTTCATTTTGTAAAAAGATTTTACAGTTTTAGTTTTTTGGTTTTTTTTTTTTTCATTTTATTACAGTTTTATTTATTTCAGTTAACTAAAATGTTTTTTCAATTTCAGTTTTTGTTATTTATTAGTTTTAGTTAACTATAATAATTTGTGTTTATAAAACAACTAAATTCCCTCTAAAAAGATCTAATTATCTCCTGGGTTCAGACCCAACAGGAAAAAGTTCTGATTCTCAGGTAATGAGGACCAAAATTCTGCTGACTCATGATTCCTGAGGTGTAATTTAACTCAACCCTCTTCATAACGAAGCAAACGTTTCCACCAATAAAAGGCAGTGAGTCAGACTGAAGAGAGGAGCAGAGGGACGGGGGACAAACCAGGACGAGGATCAGATCTGAAGAGTCATCCATTAAAGTCAGGGAGTGAGGCATCACACCGTCTCTGTCCTCTGTCTCTGGGTAACTACTCTCTGCACGCCACATTAATCTGCATAATTAGCTTTATCTCTTCTCATCCCTCCTCTTGTTCCTCCTTTTCTCTGCACTGCGTCTCACTTTCCTTCTTTTCCACTCATTTTCTCCTCTTAAAAGACAACATGTGTCCACTTCAGCACCTCTTAAAAATACCAAATAAATAATAAATGAATGAAACTGTTCTTCATGTTTTATCTCACAGTGAGTCTTTAACCTCCTGCCTGAGCTCCCTCTTTAGCTCAGACACAAACTCATCTCTGCTTCACATCTGTCTCACTCAGAGCCTTCGTCCTTTCCTGTAGGTCTTCATCAGCCTCATGAGGCGCTGACCCGACAGTCTGGTTCTGCTGGCTGTTCTGACTGTCTGCTGGGGTTTGATCTGCGCTGACTGACTGCAGGCGAGGGGAAAACCAGGTCAAAGACCAGCCCAAAACCAGACAACAAGCAGCATTTCTCCCAAAATTAACAAAAAAGGAAAATTTACTGACATCATCGTCATGAAAATATCCAAAGTTATTATTAAAAAATAATTCACCAAACAAAAACTATCACTTTTTTCTTTTAAATATTTTTCAAATAATCAGTTTTATTTCCAAAAATTCCCTCGTAGAAATAAACTGGGTCTGTTTTTATCTTCTAATAAGCTTTTAGCTAAGCTGTTGCTATAGTATACTGTGGCTGCCCGATCCGTACTGTCAGCTCATTATAGGGCTAAATGATAAACTTCTGGAATGTGCTCAATTTAGGAAAAAAATACACATTATTGTTATTATATACATTATTATATTTATTATATATTTATTAAAAAATGTGACCCATCACATCGAAACAAGGATTAAGTCTAAAAGTGGGATATGGAGAAAAAGGCAAATATACTGTTTTGATTAAAACACTTACAAAAATTGCATTTTGTCAAAATATAACAAATAAATGCCTTATTAATGTTTCATTTGAATGAAAAAAACTGATTTTGAGGAAAAACGCCTTTAAATTTTGAGAGTTTCCCTGTGAGCTAGCAATGTTTTTGTTTCTTTCCAGCTGGGAAATCTTATTATTCAAATACTATTTCAGATGTCCTTTTCATGATGAAATGAAAAATTCCTCATAAAAATTACATAAAATTAAGGTTCAGACCAAATATTAATGTATTATCGTTACCAAAAAAACAAATTACATCATAACTCTGGATCCATTTTTGATATCAGAATGATCTCAAAATGTAGCTTTTAAAGTAGGAATCTGAAAATGTGATCAGGTCATTTTAAACAAAATTGACTTAATCCTCATTTCGATATGATGGCTCACAAATATTTATTTCTATACTTAAATATAAATGTGTGTTACATTGTATTCTGAAAACAGTTTAATATTGTACATTTTGATTAATAAAGTATAGATTTAATGTACATATTTATTTATAATAACTTGCAAACTATTTTCTAGACAATCATGTTATAACTCATCTTATCTTTATTTATTTTTTATTCTGGAATAAAAATCCACAGCTGTTGCAAACGTTGCCTTTTCTATGAAACATTGCATGTGAAGAAAGTTTTCAGTTTAGCTAAATGCTACATGCTAAAAACAATGCAGATCAAGCAGCCACAAGCTGAGCTTTTAAATACCATTCAGCTACTTTTAGTCTTTACCTAATATTCTGTTATTTTTAATTATTAACAGCCTTTTGACCTTGTTGCAGCTTGCAGCCACTCATTAGCTATTATAGCTATCAGCTAGCCTTTTGTTACTTTTAGTTAGCTTATTTTGCGTTTAGCTTTTTTTACTCAGTTTCAGCTTCTTCAGCACTTCAGACTGTATAAAATGTCACTTTGGGGGCGGGGTGCTCTCAGACCAGGTGGTTCTGAACAAGACCTCAGTGGCAGAAACACCCCCCGACTCAGAGCATCTGTGAGGACCCTCTGGACCCTCTGTAATCCCATTATGTGGAGCAGCATCATGTCAGCATCACTTTGTGTTACCATGGCAGTTGTTGGTCTCAGGCCCTCTGCTCTCGACCAATGGAAAGCTTCTTTTCTGATTAGCTGGTGATGATCTCGTTAAGTTGCCCCGCCCACTCTAAGGAGAAGCTGAAAGAAGAGGGGGACATGGAGGGGGGGGGCGAGAACAAGAGGATTTCAGGTGATGTAACACCTGCTGGGGGCCTGCAGGGCTTTGGTCTGGTGCCAATTTAAATAAATTATTTTTTAATTCATGCTTTTACTTTAAATAATTAAGTTTTATGGAGATCCTTTGATTTGAGTCATGATTTTTTATTTATTTGTTGGATTTCTGAAGTTGTTAACACATCAGAGATCACCTGTAACAAGGTGTGACCTCTGACCCTTCAGGTAACTCAAACCTTTAACTAACATGACCTTTGACCTCTGTCAGTAAGGCTGTTAAAACTCTTCCTCTCTGCTGCTTAAAGCTGGAACAGATCTGCCAGCAGGACGGCACATCACGACAGGACAAAATGTTACGACCTAATTATCACCTGTAAGATTTATAATTGATAACAAACAAGTTTATTTAATGAAAGGAGGATTAAACTCTTCTTCTTTAACATATTAATACTTTTTTTTTTTTTTTATCTCCAGACAGAAGCTTGAGGAAAAATGAGCCTTTACTCTAACTCTAAGGGCACAGCAGGGGTGGAGTCTAAGGAGTGGCCAGGGGGGTAAGTGCCACCTGATTGGCCACCCCAGGTGCCGCTGACAAGTGGGCGGGGCTCAAAGATGGGCAGCTGCAGCAAAGGAGTAAATATCTGTCAGGCAGCTGCTGTCCGGTGTAAAGACAACACTTCTGTAACAAGAGTGTTAAAAAATAAAATATTAGAGTTGTAGCCATTTAAAAAAACTGGGGGCCATCTTGGATTTTGTAATTGAAGTCATATTTTGTTTCGGCATGAATTTTCAGCTGTGCATGTTTAAAATTACTCAGTTATTGCCCTTTGTAAAATTAGCATTAGCATTAGCGGTTAGCTTAGTTAGAATTATCCATCTGCATGTGTTTGGGATCATTCTTAATTTCAGCTCAATAATTCTTAAAATCACTGAACTGCAGCTATTTTGATTTTTTGTTAGCAAGATTGTTTTTGGCTACTGCTACACTAATTTTCAGCTTTGTTTAAATTTAGCAGCCTCGCACCAATGACCTGTCCACATCATCATTTACCCAGAATGCTTTGCGTGTAAATAAAATGTCTCTGTCCGCGTTAAGATATATTTTTTTAAAAATGTAGTTTAAAAGTTATAAAAACTAAACAGCCTACAGTCTTTATTTTACAGTTAAAATAAATGTTTATCAAATGAAGTCTAATGTTGCAACTAATCCTGGATCCCTTTGAATGTGGAAAAAAACAAACAACAGTCGCAAGTTAACAGATAAGTAAATGATGTCACTGTGTTTAAATCAAGCTCTTAATGTCAGCTGTGTGCAGGTCACTGGTGTGTGTGTGTGTGTGTGTGGACAGTCCCTGCAGTGTGCCTCCACAGTTAATAGAGAACATAATATTGTGAGTTTACCCATCACACCCCAGGGAAGAAGTGGCTGAGTGAGCTCATCACGGTGGGACAGAGGGGACAGAGGGGACAGTCCACATGGAGACCGACAGAGATCTTTGTTCAGTTTATAGTGTTGAATCAAAGAAAAATATAAATATAGGTTGTTTTTTATGTGCCTGCTCCTTTTTAAAGCTTGGATTTACCCTTATGACTGTCAGAGACTTACAAATACAAGAAATGACAGAAAAGCTTTGTGTCTGCTTGTTCTGCTGGAGAACCTTCAGAACTGACAGGTTTGAAACAGATTTTATTCTTTATTATTTTATCCTGTGTGGAGATTTTAGAGCTGCAGCCTCAAGGCTCTGCAGCTGTTCTGACAGAAAAACCTGCTGAAGAAAAGTTCAAATTAAAAACTGAACAGACTCGCAGAAAGATTTCATTTTCATCGTAGTTTTTAATCCTTTTAAGTTTCTTTTTTCTTTTGTTCCTGTGATGGACTGGAGATCAAGAAGCCCCTCCCACCTACAAAACATCTTTAAATACAAGTCAAAGAAAACATCATTAATCCTGCACATTCAGTTTCTGCTGATACAAGATTTATCCCATAGTTTTGCATCGTCAGAAACATCTGTATCAAAACTTTTTAAAAAACAGTTTGTTTTTGCTGTAAATTTAACCTGAACCAGACCTGTTTATTTTAAACCACTCCTCAGTTTTTTAATAAACTAATTTAAATTGTGTCTCTTTGTGAGTCTGTGGTGTTGCCTGCAGCTCCTGCAGGTCAAAAGTCCACAGGAAGAATTCTTCCTCCAACATGAAATTATTTCCTCTCATCAAACAATCAGCAGCATTCAGGGCTTTATGGACTCGAGACACTTTCCTGGTGTCCTCGCCTTCGTCCTGATTCTGAAACACAGAGCAGGCCTTGTGTGTGTGTGTGTGTGTGTGTGTACGTGTACACAACAATAAAGTGATTTAACGCTGGATTCCAGCAGCAGCTGAATGTGGTTTTTCTGCAGATTCTCTCATGATAAAAAGTTTTTCCTTCAAGGCGAAAAAAAGAATTTAGAAAAACCAGAAACAATAAAACTCTTGTTCAAAAAAAAGTTTCACTTGATTCAGTTTATTTTATTTGTACAAAAAAATCATTTAATGAAGCAACTTTTATAATAAAGAAATATATTTTTACATTTGTCTGACAGGAAGTTCAACTTTCTGATTTTAATAAACTTTTTATCTTTAAAGAAGAATTTGTTTCTGTCCAACAGGAGGACATGTCTCCTTCAGCTGAGATGTCCTCTGTCCTTTAACGGCTTCAAAATGTAACAGAACAGAGACAGCAGGAGGACACATGTCTCACAGCCAGAGGACACATGTCTCACAGCCAGAGGACACATGTCTCACAGCCAGAGGACACACGTCTCACAGCCAGAGGACACACGTCTCACAGCCAGAGGACACACGTCTCACAGCCAGAGGACACACGTCTCACAGCCAGAGGACGGTATTATTTTCAAAATAAATCATCATAAAGTTTATTTGAAGTCTAACTGGACGGTTTAATCTGAGAATAATCTGAAGAAACAGTTTTAGGCACTTTTTCTCAAAGAAAACAAAAATAAAATCCAGCATATTTACTTGTTAATCTGAGTTACTGTAAAAAATGGAGTAAAAAAAAGGGAATAAATCACAGTTTTGATTAAATATAATGAAAAAAACTCAGCAGTTTTTAAAAACATCTTTAAAGTTTATGAAAAATGAAGTCAGATTTTGCAGCCACAGATATTTTTAAACTGCAGCTGTTTGGAAAAGTTCAAAGGTTTTTAGTCTGAACTGAGATTTAATCTGTTTTTGTTGCTGCTGCATAAAAAAAAAACAGCACTTTTATTTTGAAGAGATGAAACCACACGAGAGAAGCTCGTTTGACTTTTAACCTTTAGTGAAAGTTAAAGAAAGCATCACAACGTTTCTGCTCCCACTGTTCTGAGGAATGACCTTTGACCTCCAGCGCCTCCGCTCGGCTTGGGCGTCAGGTGGGCAGGGCGTCAGGTGGGCAGGGCGTCAGGTGGGCAGAACGTCAGGTGGGCAGGGCGTCAGGTGGGCGGCGGCCCGTTGACGTAGCTCAGTGTCAGGTGGAGGCTCCGGTGCATCCTGTTGCTGTGGTGACACTGTGGCTCTGCGGCGAGCCAGACCACAGCAGCCAGCAGAGCGAAGACTAGCAGGAGGAAGAGGAGCACCGAGGAGGAGGAGGAGGAGGAGGGAGTTCTGGAGGTCACACTGAGGAAACAGAAAGAACAGAAATATTGATTTATTTTTATAGATCTGTGAGTTCTTTTAATAAGCTCCATCCCTCCTTTGTTTAACAGGCTCCTCCCCCTTTCCCGTTTAATAAGCTCCTCCCCCTCGTTTGTTTGATAAGCTCCTCCCACTCATTCGTATCTCACCTCAGCTCGTCTTCATCACAGCAGAACTCCTCTTCAGGCTGAAAAACAAAGAAAGAAATTAACAGGAAAATTTCTCATAAAAACTCAAACAGAGTTTAGCTCCGCCCACCACCTCCTCACCTGGGTTTCTGGCTGATGAAGGCGGGGCAGATGACCCTCGCAGGTTTTTACGTCTGGGTCGTGTGGTGATGGAGGTGACGGGACAGGAAGCAGGTGTGTGTCGCCACAGCAACGCTGGCTGTCAAGATGAAGGTCGTTGATGCGGCGTTCATCTTCGTCACGCTAACAGGAAACACATAGATCAACACTTGTTAAGCCCCGCCCCCAGTGCTAAACACAGGTCACCTGACCGCTCGCATTATGAAATGCGTTAAAGTGAAAATGGGAAGGAAACAAGGGAAGGAAATGAGAGAAGGAAAGAAGGAAACGAGGGAAGGAAAGGAGGAAATGAGGGAAGGAAATGAGGGAAGTAAACGAGGGAAGGAAAGAAGGAAAGGAGGGAAGGAAAGGAGGAAGTGGACGGGTTCCTCCCTGGTTTTATGGTTACTGTCAGAGCAGCCAGACTCCATGCATAAATCAAGACTTTATGGATCCATTCAGCAGCAGGAGAAGCTCCGGCAGGACGGAGGAAGAGGAGAATAAATAGATGCTTTCAGCAGTAATGAGAGGAAGAGGAGGAGGAAATGAAGTCTAATAGAGAGAAAAACATGAGGAGGGCTGAATGTTTACAAACGGCTCAGAACAGCTGATGTCTCGTCTTCAACTAAAGGCTCGCTTCATCTGAGCAGATTTTAAAAACAGCTAAAACATCTGGAGCAGAAACATCTGGGCTTTCAGATGATGCTGAAAGCTGAAGGTTAGCGCCGAGCTAAAGGACAGAAAATAACCTGATCCGACTCAAACACACCTGTCTCTAATACAAGAATAAAACTTCACTAAAACACAGACACAAAAATAACTTTTATTTTAAAAAACTTATTTCACAACCGCTAACATTGGCTAAACAAGCTGAAACTGAGAAGCTAAAAGCTAAAACTGGCAAAATGGCTGCTAATGGTTACAAATAGCTAACAAGATGCTAACTAAAATTAGCAAAAGACTAGCTGTAAACGGATCTAAATATTACCTTAAAGCTAAAGCTTGATAAAAGTAGTAAAAAACTAGATGTAAAAGGGGTAAAAGCATAGCAAAAAATGTCTAAATGCTACCTGGAAACTAAAGCTTTTTAAAGCTTAATCCAGCTAAAAGCTAAGAAGACAGAAGCAGCAGCTGAAGCAGAATTTAAACAGAACAATGTTTTTGGAGGAACTGACATCTTTTTTTGGGGAAACTAAAAAAAAAAATGACTTTACAGGAAAAATAAAAACAGGAACAATCTTTTCTGTTTTAGGTAAAAAAAAAATCATGAAAAAAAATGGATTTAGAGTAAAGATCTGGGGAAAAAAGAACTTAAATGTGTTTAAATGATCAGTGAGCCCACCTCCACCTCGGTCTGCAGCGCTCTGGAGCAGCAAGTCCTGCACTCAGTGTGGGCGGAGCTCTGGACTCTAAGCCACGCCTTCACCCGCCCGCCATCAAACCCGACCGTCTCCCCGTCTCCCCTGACAGGAGTCGAGTTCGTCCACTGGTCTCCTTCCTGTCCGACGGCGAGCAACGAGAAGTCCTGGTCGAGCCACTCCTCTGGACCCTGCAGAGTCCAGGAAGTTTCAAAATAAAAGGTTTATTTTAAAAACAGAACAAAATGTGAACCAGAAGATAAAATCATGTTGGAAATTTTTGAATCTAAAATAAATGTCTCTAAAAATAAAATGCAAATTCAAGGGAGAATAAGTAAATTCTGACATTTTGAGTCTGAGAATCTTTAAAGAGCAGTTTCTGATGAAACTAGCTGTGAAACTGAAACTACACAGAAAAAACTAATGAAAGTTTATAAAAGATGTAGGTTTTTTATATTTTAAAAACAAATATGAAAAATGTATCTGCATCCTACACAATCTTGTTTTTTTCTGCTTCTGTTGGCAAAATTATAAATACAAGAAACTTGAACTGTTCTTAAATAAATAAATATCATGGAATTATGTTTTTAATAATAATTTAATGAATGTGAAACAATATTATCTGTAAGTAATAATGTTTTAAAACTAAAAACAGGTAAATATTAAAGATGAAATATTAAAGATCATTAAATTATTTAAAAATGTTTTTCCTGATTAACAATAATTTATTCCAGTTTTATCTCCCTTGTCTTCATCTTCGTCCCTTTATCCCTCCACATCTTCACCATCGCATCCCACCAAAATAAAGCTACAAAAAAAAAAACACTGGCAGCCAGCAGTAGGGGGGCGGGAGTTCTGTCTGACCTGCTCCACTTCCTGGTTTGTGACATCAGCGCTGATGTCAGAGCGAGAGTCGAAGCTCAGGTAGCTCCACCTCTTCACGTCGTCTCTGCCACACCGACCTGTGCACAGAAAAAAGGAAGTGACCGTCCAACCGAGCAAATGTGTGCAAAAAAATTCCAAAAATCCACCTCATCCTAGCGCAAAACCATTTTGTTGAAAAACGTAAGTTCTTTCGAAATTGACGCGTTTCCATTGAGAAAATTTATTTCCAAAATTCTATCTGTATTTTCATGGTCAATAGAAATGCAGCTACTTCCTACCGGTGCCAGCGCTGAAATAGGAAGAGTCTGCATCGTCGTGCGAGACGGAGCGTCCGATGTCCACCGAGGGGTCCCACTCCAGCCCCAGGTGCTCATGGGTAAGAGAGGCCGGAGGGGGAGGAGCCTGAGGAGGTGAAGGTCGGCGTGAGAGGAGGGATGCAGGATTTCCTCTGATGTCTGGAGGAAACACTTTTACTTTTTCATTCTGATCGAAGATATCCAAATCAGACATCTGAGGGGGCGGTTCAGGATTTGGAAGGTTTGGGACCGAGGACAGGTCCAGGATGCATTTCTCAAACACGTCCTCATCTTCATGCAGAGTCTCCGAGGGACAGCCAGAGTCCGAGGCCTGAGACAGAATCCAGTCGTCCTCAAACACCTGCAGGGACAGGAGACGTCTTACAGGTAAATCTTGTACCAGCAGGAATTGAATTGAAATTGCTCAAATTTAATTTGAATGGGCATAATTGGAAATTTAATGCATTGGTTTGAAAATGAATTTTACTAAATTGAATTTATTAAAAATTCAGTTTGACTACTTTCACTTTCAAAATTCAGATTTTTGTGTCACACATCCTGGTCCTTGAGAAACCCAGGCAGAGTAATCAAACACAGATCCACAGATTTATGTTTCACTTTGGTGAAATTTCTCTTCTGTAATGTAACAGAGTTGATGCAATCCACCGTAAAAGTTCTGGTACCAGTCTCATGCTGAGGAGGCGTGTGTGCGTGCGGGCGATGTCGCTGTAGACATGGCTGCAGCGCCGCAGCAGCTCCAGCAGGCGGCTCTCCACGTGGTGAGCATCGGACGCTTCGCTGCGCTGGATCAGCAACTCACCTCTCTGCAGCAGGGCGTTCACACGACCCGAGTTCTCACACACGGACTGCTGGAAGGACTGCACACACAAACACACACACAGACATTTATGGTTTATGAGACCACTATGACTTTCGAGTGTTTATGGGGACACACTTTTCCCTTCATCTGATGACCACAAAAAATGTGTCAAAATTTTTAATTTTACCCATAGAAGATGCATCTCATTTCAAAAATATAAACACACACACACACACACACAGACACACACAAACGTACAGTGCTATCCTTGTGAGGACGTACATTGACATAATGTAATTTCTACTGCCCAACCCTAACCACATGCACTAAGGTTAACCTCACAGGTACATGCCTCATATTAACCCTATTAACACACACACCTACTATGTCTCGCTATCCTTGTGGGGACTTGCCATTGACTTCCATTCATTTTTTGGAAATTTTGTAGCCTAACCCTGACCACCAACCCTAACCTCACAGGTACTTACCTGACCCTAAAACTAATGTAAACCTTGGTCCTAAACCTAACCCCCCCACCTGTAACTTGCATTTGGACCCGTGGAGAGCTGGCATTGGTCCCCATGATTTACTTTGGTCCCCATGAGGCTGCTTTTTGTGGGAAAATTTTCCCCACATTGTAGGAAAAACCCGGACACACACACACACACACACACACACACACACACACACACACACACACACACACATACTGCAGGGGAGGAACTCCAGGACATAACGTCCAACAAAGACACACCTGAAGCTGTATCAGCTTCTCACAGTTGTTTCCAGTCATGTGATCTATTTCAGTAAGACGAGCGTCCATGTCAGCCAACCAGAGAGCAAGCTCCTCCCTCTCTGCTTCAAACTCCTCCCACTCTGATATGACGCGCTGAAAGGAAAAAAAAACTTCACTTCACTGACAAGTTACGGTTTTTCAATTTAAAATGAGAGTTTTAGTAAACTTCATAGAACCTGCAGCCGTTCTGTGATGGATTCCAGTTTGGCGCTAACATCATCCCACCGCTGGCCACACCCCCGCGCCGACGCCAGCAGCCGGGCCTGCATGGTGCCCTGAAAAAGCCGGGTTAAGATCCGGTTCCTGCGGGCCAGACTGTCCAACTGGACGAGCTGAGACCCCGCCTCGCAGCGCAGCGTCTAAAACATAAAGGAGTGGATCATCGGCGTGTGTAGTTAAAGCATAGCAGTGACGTGCAGTCACAAGAGGCATCATGTCATCATAGAAATTAAAAAGAAAATAAAAACAGTATTAAACACATTAAATTGTCACATTTATATAATGCTTTGTACTTTAAACACATTTTCAATTAATTTAAACACTTTTTAATATTTTTTTATTCAACCTTACCCTCCATGAACCTCACTGATAAATAGTATGATTGATTCTCGCTGCACATTCACACAACAAGCTGAAACTAAAGAGGAACTTCTATCTTTGTCATTTTGAACAATTCAAACAAAAACAGGATAAAAGCATGACTCAAGCATGGAATGATGTCGGTTCTGTTTTTCTATTCTATTTAAATTTGAAAAAACCTGAACAGCTGGATCTTTGCTCACATTTCTACACAAAACATCCATTCTGCTCACATTTTATGGTTTTAAGGTGAGGAAAATAAAATGACAGACCTCTGGAGGATATTTACTTTCTGCTTGGTTTACACATTAAACAGGTTTCTTTTCTTTAGAGTTCACTGAGACAAAAACACAACTCAAACAAAACATCCATCAGTTGAGACAGCAGCAGAAAAGGACAAAGGAGACTTAGAGTCAAACACAAACAGATCAAAAATAATCAGCTGTTTAAAAGTTTCTATAACCTCAAACTTCTTCAGCTCCTCTTTGGCTGTGCTGTAGCTAACGGGGGCGGAGTCCAGAGAAGAGACAGCCTGTTCAGCCAATCTCAGCCAAGCATCCAGGAGGGCGTGTTCCTTCATAAACTCGTGCCAGAGCACCCACCTTCTGTCCAACCTGCAGAGAGAGACAGCAAGGACACTAAATGTCTGCACTTCAAATGCATCCTGACTGTGGAGTATTTAAATATACTCACTGTCCACATGTCCACCTGTCTCCGTCGTGTCCCTGGTTTTCATCCAATCGCTGCCTCTCTTCTCCTTTTCCCTCCAGAGGAGTCGAGTGGGACAGAAAAGAGTCCTGGACCAGATCCAGGGGGAGCTCCAGGTCCATCGCTTCTTCTCCAGCTTCAACATGGCTGCTGTCAGAGCCGAGCAATGTGTCTCTGTGGCATTCTGAGGGGGGCGGGGTTAGTCCTGCCATCATGACATCATTCTACCTCTACCTGATGAAAAACAAGCCGGAGATTATCTGAGTGACCGAAACCAAAACAAAAACAGACTTTATGACAAACACAGAAAATAAAGTCATAAGTCTGCTTTTTTTCTACTTTATTACATAGAAAAAAGGTTCCTTAGGAATTTTTGACCCATTTATACTCATTAATGGCTCAAACAAGTTATACAGAGAAGCTCATTAAATGTTAATTTAGCCAGACTTTGCCTACTTTTAGATGCATTTAGCCAGACTTTGGCTACTTTAAACTGTATTTAGTTAACCAGTTGCTAATTGTTTTAGCTTCTTCAAATGTCAGCTGTCATTCAGCTATCACACTGCTTATTGTTTTTGTTGTAGAAAATTTAATAGTTTACCTTCAGCTCTTTACTCAAATCAAAATATTCATAATAACTACAGCTCCAAACTTTACTATCATGAAGGATCGGTTTCATTTTTTTAGACAAAGGTTGGAGGTAGAACTTCATCTGCACCACTTCCTGAAAACATTAACTGTCTTCTTCTGTGGTCGACAACAAATCCTCACAAAGAATCAGATTTTATAAAAACAGCAGGAGCTGAATGGTCCTCGTGCACAAAACATGTCAGCGCAAAGAAAATAACTAAAAACCTTTCATTTGAAAAGGTCAAAACTTCCTGTTTGTGTTTTTGTTCTCGAAGGGTTAAACTCTGTAAGTTAAGAGGTTTAAATCCTGCAGAAGTTTGACACAAGAAGCAGGGATTTACCATCATCACACACACACACACACACACACACACACACACACACACACACACCTGAGAATCTGTGGGCTTATTGCTTATTCATGAGTTTCAGTATCTCTGAGACGGAGCCAGAACTGTTCTGAATGAGCAGAGAGGGAGAGAAGAACCAGATCCATGAAAGACAGGATATATTTACACAGAACCTCCCAGTCTGAGAGCAATTATCTCCTGATTTACACACACAGCAGCTGATCACACACTCAGACACACACCGGCCAGAGTTTCTGCTCTCTGTCCAAACAGAGTCTCTCTGTGGGAAGGAATCTGGATCAGGGAGGGAAACTCATCAATCTGAAGGTTTCCTTTAAACTACGCTGGAGCTGAGTCACCAGAAACCTCCAGAGTCTTTTATTCTGAAAATCTCTAAAATATAGTGCAGAAAACCAGAACATTTCACCTGATAACAGTTTGTTCTGACATCGTTTTTCTGTTAGCGACATTTATTCCCTCTGAAAACAACTGCAACATCTGCTGAACATTCACTCACACACACACACACACACACACACACACACACACACACACACACACACACACACACACACACACACACAC
>JARVGW010000624.1:23753853-23765188 GCA_031762495.1 Anablepsoides rubrolineatus | reverse complement strand
ATTAGTGCTTTAGTGCTTTGCCAATAAAAAAAAATATTAATGGATTAGCACTTGCTAAATTTACAAGCTAAATTTATAAGCACTAACTAAAGGTCTATAAATGTTATTGATCAATGTTAACAGCTGAGGGTGAAAGATGTCACACATTTTGTTCATATGTGTGTCACGTATCCACCAGGTGACATATTGATCAGTGCATTAGTGATTTAGAATTAGGGAACCTAAATATTTGAGTTAGTGTTTTAGGGCTAGTGAAACTCATTTTTAGATTACTGCTGCCCACCACTGAATGTGTCCAAGTTTTCAAGAACGGAATCACCTGTTTTTAAATCAAAGGTTCTACTAATATTAGAACTTGTATCAATACTCTGTATCAGCAAGTACTAAAAGTAAGTACTTGTACTCAGTTTGAAAATATGTAGTTTTTGTGGATCTCTAATCAGCAAAAGAAAAAGAAACTGAGAGGCTTTGAAGATTTTCTGAAATGAATGTTTTTAAAACAGAAACAAGAACTGGACTGAGTGAAACTGGAGGGTCCGGGTGTCGACTCACATGTCAGAACTGTGGGCATCAGAGCGGCGAACATGAGGAACAACATGGAGAAGAACAGGAACCCAGAGTTACTCAGAACCTTCTTGGCCTCGTTCCCAATGCCCAGGTACAGCAGACCGATCAGAACACCGATCCCAATGTGGGAGGAGATCCTCAGGTGGGTCAGCACCTGTTCAGCCAATCACAGCAAGTCTTACAATCCATGTGTTTATTCATCTGCTGTTTACAAACATAACCTAGCATTTCTTTAAGAAACACAAACATTTGAAACATGATAAATATTTAAACTTGTCTGACACAACAGACCTGAAATAAAAAAGAATAAATAATCTGCTATTCAATCCTTCATTTAAAAAAAAACACATTTAAAACAATACATAACTAAATCCAAACATTTTTTGTGGATTTTTTCTAGATTCTGACCTGAAAATAACAATAAATAAAATGTTTCCTGTTTTTAGCAATGTTTATAGTGACTAAGTACATGTATTTTGTTACAGTACTTGGAGTTGCTGTGGTTTAGAGACGAGTCTTACCGAGTCTCTTAGGATGCTGAGGAAAGTTCTCCTGAGAAGGATGAGGAACTGAGTCATGCAGCTGGCAGAGAAGCTGTGACAACCTTCAGACGAAGAATTCTGACCCAAAAAAATAAACAGAAAATGGTAACAGTTTATTTGAAGGGGTGTACATAAGACTGACACGACACTGTCATGAACATGCATAACACCTGTCATGAACATGAATGAATGTTTATGACTGTTGTCATTAAATGTCATTCAGTAAATTATGACATGTTTATTACTAAGTTGACATTCTTTAAAATGTCTTGATTATGACAACTTGACATTTACCAAGACAAAAATATCTTTATGTCAACTTGACATTGGTATGATGTGATATATATACTGCTACAAAAATGTCAAGAGTTACTCTTTTATTGTACTTAAAGAGTCAGGTGATTGTATCACATCATATGATGTCTTGGTTGTGTCAAGTTGTCATAACCAAGACATTTTAAACAATGTCGACTTGGTATTAAACTTGTCATAATTTACCGAATGACACTTAATGACAACAGTCATAAACATTCATGAAGCCTCCTTCATGTTTATGACAGGTGTTATGTCAGTCTTATGCAAACCCCTTCAAATAAAGGGTTACCCAGAAAGGTAAACAATTAAGATCTGTCTGCTCTAAAAACACCATTTCTGTTCGGTTTGTTCCTCAGATTTTTAATTATGTATAAAATCTTCATTTTTCAGGGTTTAAAAACATCTGCAGCTGATTTATTTATTTTTATCAAGTAAAAAAATTAAAATAACCACAAAGGATGCTGAGAGCTGAAACAGCTAAAAGACCTAAAACAGATTAAGTTATAACAAAAGTTTAAATTAGCAGAATTAAAAGCTCTAATCAGACAAAAAATTGCTAAAAAGAAATCTGTTAAAAAAGCTAAATTGCTAAATATTAGCCAAAAGCTAGAATTAGCAAAACAGTAGCAAAAAGGTCTAAATCAATAAAAATTTGTCAAACATTTAAAGGCTCAGCTAAAATTAGTAGAATAGTATATATAATCTCAAATCAGGCAAAAAGTAGGTAAACCACGATAAAATCTGTTAAAATGTAGATACAAATAACAAAATAAAAGCTAGAATTGGCAAATTAGTAGATAAAAGCTTGGGTTTGCTAGAGTTAAACGTCTTTAAATGGTAGCTAAAAGCTAGAACCAGCAGAAACTGTAGAGAAAAGACAAAACTAGCAAAAAGAAGCTAAAAACAAAATTCATCAAACCAGTATGTTAAAGTACATTTAGCAAAACAGTAGCTAAAGATCAAATTTAAGTTTGCTGAAGGTGGTTTCAAAGAGAACAAAGTTTTTGAGGAATAAAAGAGATTTTCATTCATTCATTTGTTTATTCATTCATTTAAATAGGAAACATAAAGTTATATTTTTTCAAAAGCATAAAAGTTACAAAATCCTAAATGGGCTAAATAGGCATCTGAACATAAGCTGAATTGTTGGCTGAATGGACAATGTGAAATATTTTGTCTTTTTCTTCATGTTTTTTATTTATCCTGCTTTTGAAACTATTTTTTTATTTATTGCCGACAGCATCAGTCAGTCAATTAAAATACATTTAAAGATTAAAACTTCCCTTTTGCAAACAAAATATAATTATTGCTCACATCAAAAACAAAAATATTTACTGCAGCTTCCTAAAAATGTGAATTAATGAACAAATAAAATAGTTTATATGTAAACATATTTAACTAAACATTTTTATGTTGGAAAATTAGTTTTCTGTTATTTTTGTTTCCTTTTTGTTTTAGTTCTTTAAGTTAACTTACTGTTTTATTTTGAGAAGGTCTCCTCTTTACTATCTTGTTTAATTTTTTATTGTTTATCTTTCTTCTCCTTCAGGAGCTGATTTGGGTGCGTTTGTTTTCTACCTCGTCAGCGCGCTGCCACAGGAGCGGGTGGAGGTTAGTGTCTCCGTTCAACTCCGTCCGGTTGTCCTCCTCCCACTTCTTGTCCTGGACGGCCCTCACCAGTCTCACCATCTGGTCCCCGTACTCCCCGGAGGCCACCTCCATGACTGCAGCCAGGACAGACACAGGATGGGTTCAACCGATTGGCACCAGAACGTGACAGCTTATGGATACTTCTAGTGAGTCCAGACTGTAAAATACTGACTCGTTAGATCTCCATACAACTCTGATCAATAAAACCAAATATGTGTGTGTGCCCTTGTTTTGCTACTTGGGGGGGACAATCTTTCAGGAAAATGCTCCTTGTAAGGACCAAATCACGGTCCCCACAACTTTGGAAGCTGATTTTGGGTGGAGGTGGGGGTGGGGTTAGGACCAAGGTGTGAATGGAAGTCAATGAACAGTCCTAATAAGGATAAAAATGCAAACCTGTGTGTGTGTGTGTGTGTGTGTGTGTGCGCGCGCGCACGTGTGTATGTGTGTACTGGTTTATGTTATAGAGTGAGGACCAACATATATTTTTGACCCACAGAGTGAGGACATTTTTTGAAGAGAGGACATTTCCCCGTTCCTCACTTTGTTTGCAGCTCTGCTGTGCTTTACTAGTTAGGTTTAGAGGTATGGTGTAAATTAAGTTCTGGTTCAGGTTAGTGTTAACTATAGACCAGTAATGGTTATTTTACTAGTTAGGTTTAGTGGTATGGTGTGAATTAAGCTGTGGTTCAGGTTAGGGTTAACTATAAACCAGTAATGGGTAATTTTAGGGAAACTGTTAGGGTTAGGCATAAATACAGTTACAAAAATGAATGGAAGTCAATAAAAAGTCCTCGGTTTGATACAAGTATAAGGATGTATGTGTGTGTGTGTGGGGGGGGGGGGGTATTGCTTAAGCCTAGTCCTCATTTGGGGAAATGTCATTAGTGGGGGGGGGGTTATGTTTAGAACCAAGGTGTAAATTTAGATCAGGTTTTTAGGTTAGGTCTAGGGTCAGGTGAGGTTAGTGTTCAGGTAAGAGGTTAAGTTTAGGCTGTAGAAATTAATGGAAGTCAATGGAATGTCCCCATATTCATAGCTGGACACAGCTGTGTGTGTGTTCTTACTGAAGTCGGCCGGGTTGTGGTAGGTGGGGCAGTTCAGTCCGAGGTCTCTCAGGTATGGAACCAGACTTGACACCTTCCCTCTGTAGATGCACTGACCCAGGCTCAGAACGTACAGCTGAAACACAAAGTTCTGATTCTTTCTGTGGTCTAACAAACGTCTAAGACAGCTATAATAGTTCTGAAGGTTCTTGTGATCGGAACCAACACACTTTTTAGCTGCTTTGTGTTGATATTAGCTTCTGTTCTGCTTGTTGTTTGGTTCTCTTTGTTTTTACAGTAATTCATGATTTCCTGGCTGAACCAAAGAAGTAGTTCTGGTTCTGTAAGACAACCTCAGAGTACCACTGCGAGACAGTCCTTCTGGACTCACCTTGTCAAAGAGCTCAAAGAGTTTGGCGCTGGGTTGGTGGATGGTGCAGATGACAGTCCGTCCTCCTCGAGCCAGAGCTTTGAGTAGAGAGACCACCTGGAAACAGGACGAACTGTCCAAACCGCTGCAGAGACACAAAAACAGGTTCTGGAACTGAAGGTCTACCTGCAGCTCAGACAACAGTAAAAAGGTTTTGTTCTCAGCTCTCACTGAGTTAAACTCAAAGCTCATCCCTGAAAACATCTGTCAGTTGTGACAGAACAGACTCATTGAGTGGTGAAATACAGAAGGAAACAGAACCGGGTCAGAACCAAACCTGGTGGGCTCATCGAAGAACATGACCGGGGGATTGTTGACAAGCTCAAGAGCAATGGCCAGCCTCTTCCTCTGACCCCCCGACAGGTGGGAAGTTCGGGTTTCAGCACAGTCTAGCAGACCCAGGGCCGTCAAGATCTCCTGGACCTGATGGATCAGAAATCAGAACCAGTCCTGCAGTTCAGACTCTAAGATCATAATCAGGACCAAGAACCGGTGTAGGAACAAAACTCACCATCTCTCTCCGAGCCTCCACTTTTTCCTGCAGCTTCAGGTTGGCTGAAATCTGCAGAAACAGAAGAATTTACATGTTAAGGATCCAGACTTCATAGATCTGGACTACAATGATCTAGAGTCCAACCATAAAAACAACAAACCCTAGGAACCCTAGGATTCAACAAACCCTAAAGACCTGATCTCCGACCGGTGGAGGGTCATTGTAGTGAAGAAATTTATTGGGGTTTGCCTAACTACTGACTTTAAATACATTAACACATTGTATATTCTGTTTTTAGGTGAACAGTAATATATTTTATAATGAGGTTATTTCTGCTTGAATTAATGATTTTATGTAGATACATGCCCGAATACAGATTCAACACATAACTGAACAGTTGATCTTCATTAGGACAGAAAATATTGTATAAAGACATGACTCTTAGTCGTAGGGGGCCATTCCTGATGATGCAATAAAACAGGCGGAGTCATGTCCTGAAGATTCTGTTGTATTGAAATTACTTCAACCAAGACGGCCCTGAACGCAGACTGAATAAACTGCCTTCATCCAGTGCGCTCTGTGTGGTTGAATGCACTCTTTTCACATTCAACATCCATGTATTGGTGTATTTTCTGTCTGGCTCAAGCACATAAAACAGTAAATGAACATGTTTAATAATTTTCTTTCAGTTGATCTCAGACCAGTTGTAGGGATCATTGAGGACTCTGACACCAACCATAAAGACCTGATTTCACACCAGTAGTGGATCACTGGGGACTCTAACATGAACCCTAAAAACCTGATCTTGGACCAGTGGGGGTTTCTTGAAGCTTTGAGAATATGGTGGACCTGTTTGTTTGATCTAGAATCATCAGGACAGAAACACTGTCTCCGGGGTTGTCCTACCATCATGGCCTCTCGAACAGTGAGATGCGGCAGCAGCATGTCATCCTGCATGATGTAACAGGAAACCTTCCTGAAGGAGCGCAGGTCTCGGGGCTGACCATTGATCAGGATCTCACCCTTCATCCCGGTCTCCCTGAAAACACACAGAAACCATGAAGAACTGACAGGAACCAGACCCCTTCAACCAATAAACGTTCTGATCAGAACTTGTTTTAGTTTAAACTGAAGCTGCATCAAAACCAAAATTAAAATTTCTTCATCCTAAAAACTGGTTTTGGGAGAACAACTCTCACCTGTACCCAGCCAGGATATTCATCAGGGTGGACTTTCCGGCCCCCGAGGGTCCCATGATGGCCACCAGGTCACCACTGATGAATTTCCCAGAGATCCCTTTGAGCAGAGTTTTGTAACCTGAAACAGGACAGAAACAATCAGTCTGAAGGTTCCCAGCAGCTCTCAGAGCAGCTCTTTGTCTTCAGGTCCATGGATCTGGTTTCAGACCCGTTTGGAGGTTTTTCTCTTCAGTAATCCACAGAGATTCGCAAAGACCCAAGCAGCCACCCAAAACTTTACCTTGATGAGAGAAACTCTCCTTTTCTGAACTGAGTTCTGATCGGACCTGGTTTAAACCTGGAGTCTTTGAGGGTCAAAGATGTTCAGATGTTACAGTCTGAACTGATAAAAAAAGATATTTTAGATTTCTCCTCTACAAAACAGAACCACATGGACCCACAGAACCTGACCAGGAGCTGGTAGACCCACAAGGACCAGGGACTACTTTAGGGTCATGTTTTGGATTAGTTTTTAAAACTCAAACAAGAACTTTTATTTGTTATCAGACTGATGAGTTTATGAAGGCAACATGAGGGGTCAAGAACAGAACAGGACAGGATAGGATGAGGACAGGACAGGATGAGGACAGGACAGGATGAGGACAGGACAGGATGAGGACAGGACAGGATGAGGACAGGATGAAGACAGGACAGGATTAGGACAGGACAGGATGAGTACAGGACAGGATGAGGACAGGACAGGATGAGTACAGGACAGGATGAGGACAGGACAGGATGAGTACAGGACAGGATGAGGACAGGACAGGATGAGGACAGGACAGGATGAGTACAGGATGAAGACAGGACAGGATGAGGACAGGACAGGATGAGGACAGGATGAAGACAGGACAGGATGAAGACAGGACAGAACAGGATGAGGACAGGACAGGATGAGGAAGACAGGATGAGGACAGGACAGGGACAGAACTGGATGAGGACAGACCAGGACAAGAACAGAAAGACAGAACAGGATGGGGACAGACCAGGACCCACAGGGAGACTTCTGATTCAAGTAAAATGATGAAGACGGAGATGAAGATGACCTGCAGTAACCTCTGCAGTGTTTATCAGCTGATGGAGGCTCAACACTTTTAATGAGATTATCAGATTTAATCTGGGAGCTGGATTACCTCTGACCAACAGTAACCTCCTACAGTACCACAGGAAGTACTACATACAGTTCTCCATACAGTACTAGATACAGGACATAGTACAGGAAGAGCTACTGACAGTTCTACATATAGGAGGTACTGCAGGATGGATTACAGAAAGTACTACATACAGTACTACATGCAGTACTACATTTATTTCTTGTCTAAAAACCAAGAAGAATTCAGGAATTTTCATATCTGGATCAAATAAAAGCAGAAACAGAGAGGCTTCGCTCTGATTGGTCAGCTCTGGTCATGTGATCAAATGAAAATTTTTGAAACACCTTCTCTCTGATGGTTTCTGCCCTGAGAGCAGAATAATATAAAGACGTGATTTTCTATCAAGATTATAAGAAACATATTTACATTTGATTTTTCAGGTTTTGATTTGTAAAAGAAAAAAAAAAGAAAAAGAAAAAACAAACAAACAAATAAAAGAACATAAAGACTCCTGTTGTTCTGAGAAATGCAATGTGGGTAAACACAGCCGTGGTGTAAAGTATCAGCTTTAATCACACCTGAACAGGTGAGGAATGTTCCCACCGAAACCCGAACAAAGAATTTAACTGCTGCTTCACAGGAAACCGGATCACTGCTGGACGGGTTCTGGTTACAGAATCAGAACAAAAGAACTGAAACCATTGAGTCCTGGTCCATCCTGGGTCAGAACCTCCCAAAACTAACAACCTGCTTCCTTTAGAGTTGGGCTTTCAGATTGAGATGATGTGTTGAGGATGACTCTCAGCTACAACCACAGATCTGTAAAACTCAGTGAGGTGGTGTTTGCTCAGGCCAGCTGGCTCTGGCGGCCATCTTTGTCTTCAGGTGACTTTCCGTTCTTTGGTTTTCCTCTGAAAGCGGTTCTGCTCTGGTTCTTGTTGCAGACTCTGGATCTGTATTATCAGAACTAAGATGTGGACTCTGTGGTTCCTGTCTTTGTTTTCTCCTAAAAGCCTGAAACCAGATCTAAAGTTTTATGATTAGATAGATTCTTTCAAATGATTTGATAAGAAATGAAATGTGGAATATTTTAATTTGTTCATATTCTAATTAAATCTGATGATTATAATCTGACTCAAACTGGTCATTAAGTACAATAAAGATAGCAGCAGACCATCAGCTGTAGACCATCAGCAGCAGACCATCAGCTGTAGACCATCAGCTGTAGACCTTTAGCTACAGAACATCAGCTGTAGACCTTTAGCTACAGAACATCAGCTGTAGACCTTTAGCTACAGAACATCAACTGTAGACCTTTAGCTACAGACCATCAGCTGTAGACCATCAGCAGCAGACCATCAGCTGTAGACCTTTAGCTACAGACCATCAGCTGTAGACCTTTAGCTACAGACCAGCAGCTGTAGACCTTTAGCTACAGAACATCAGCTGTAGACCTTTAGCTACAGACCATCAGCTGTAGACCTTTAGCTACAGAACATCAGCTGTAGACCTTTAGCTACAGACCATCAGCTGTAGACCTTTAGGGTTAGGGTTAGGTTAAGAAGGTCCCCACTTCAAATCCCGACCCAGGGACCTTTCTGTGTAGAGTTTGCATGTTCTCTCCATGCATGTGTGGGTTCTCTAACCCTAACCTTCCTTCCACAGACCAAAAACATGACTGTTAGTGTAATTGATTCAATTCAATTCAGTTTATTTATATAGCATCAAGTCACAACAACTGTTGTCTCAGGGCACTGTACACACACACACACACACACACACACACACACACACACACACACAAAAAAACAATTAATCTAAAGAAGCCAGCAGACTGCACAGAATGATAACTCTAAATTGTCCCTAGGTGTGAGTGAGAGAGTGAATGGTTGTCTGTCCCATTTGTCTATATGTGTGTCCCTGTGATGGACTTGCAACCTGTCCAGGGTGTACCCTGCCCCATGGACTGTGGCTGCTGGATATGGACACCAGTGACCCACGTGACCCTGAAAGGAATAAGCGGGTATAGATAAAGGATGGATGGATTTAAACCATGTGTTCTCCTGGAGCCAGGTGTGACCCCTCAGGGGTTCTACCTTACCTTTCTTCCTCCACCAGGGTCCCTCTCTAACTGAGTATGAGACGTCTTTGAACTCCATGTTGACGGCCGGTCTCCGGGGTAAAGAGGAGAACCTCTGGGCCTCCGTCAGGTTGTTGTCCACCTTCTTCAGTGGTCTGTCCACCTTCTTCAGTGGTCTGTCCACCTTCTTCAGGTGTCCCTGCAGCATCGGTGTCTGGATGCTTGTTGGACACTTGTAGACCGCCTCATCCAAACAAACACACACCGTCCGAGGGTCCAGCATCAGATCCGGGGGTCCGTTGGTGTTCTAGAGAGGACAGTGAGACCAGTATGAACCCATGACATGATATGTTTGTGTTTTACAGAGATATGAAACTCAAAAGATTTGCAAACAAGTCTGGTCACAGGTCAGTTCCTTCACTGGTCTGAGGGTCTTGTAGGACTCAAGCACCTGTTGATGATCTGGTTGTTGTCAAGAAGCTGAGTTTTTCTCAAATTAATAATCATGTTTTAATGTTCTATATATTTTAGTTTTTTTATAGGAGAGTTTGGCAGAAAACTTGGTTTGAACTCTAACAAGGTCTTATAACTGTTAGCTAAACTAAACTGAAGTTTGATGGATCTCTCAGGTCCTGGTTCAGGTCTGTGACTCTCAGATCCTAAAAATACATTTTCTCTTTACAGGTGGCGTTTATTCAGATTATTTAATGACAGAAATGCTTTAACTGTTAAAATAGGACAAGTTTTAGACTGATAAGCCCATCTTGTCCCTGTGATGATTAGCAAGAGCAGCCCTGGTTCCGTTAGCAGAACCTGAAGGTAGATCAGACCCGATGTGACTGAGGTCAAGCTGAGCATCAGGAGGAGAGGACTGTTGTCAGATTAGGAACCAGCTGGTCAGCAGAGCTCCTGTTGGACCGTTTGAGGCATTAATCAGCCTCTGAGGTCACTGTCGGTCAACCAGCTGGGTTCACGCTGACGCTGCTGAGTCAGCACAACACAACGGTCCAAAACATTAAAAACTCTGTTTTTATTCATTTATTAGTTGGTAGCAGGCCACATTAACATGTTACTGAGGTGTTGCACACAGGATCTAAAGGCAATCCTCCCTGTTTGAGCTTTTCTACATCTCAAAAACAGCTGATAATAAAATAAACACTAATTATCTTACAGATGACAACATGAACCCTCCTGCTGCCCCACAAGGCTTCACCTTTTAATTCTTTCTTCTTGTAACAAAGACCAGCCGAGGTGAGATTATTCACACAGTTAAAGATTGGTTTGTTCCAAATCAAACAATCAAGACATTTTATTGGTTTTTAATTTTGTTTCTATAAACAGACTGAACTGACAGAAGTCAAAGAATAAAATATATTTTGTACAATGTGTCATCATTCAACAGCAAACTAACTTACCTAACCCAAACTTAGTTTATTTAATACATTTTAACTGTGGAAACCAAGAGCAGCAGTGTTTGGAGTAAACAACTGAATCATCAGCATAAAGAGGCGAATCAATTAAGTTACTGAAACAAACTCTGGACCCCAGACTCTGGACCAACCAGACCCTCCAGACTCTGGACCAACCTGACCCTCCAGACTCTGGGCCCCAGACTCTGGACCATCATGACACTTCAGACTCTGGGCCCCAGACTCTGGACCATCATGACACTTCAGACTCTGGACCCCAGACTCTGGACCAACCAGACCCTCCAGACTCTGGACCAACCTGACCCTCCAAACTCTGGGCCCCAGACTCTGGACCATCATGACACTTCAGACTCTGGACCCCAGACTCTGGACCAACCTGACCCTCCAGACTCTGGACCCCAGACTCTGGACCAACATGACACTTCAGCCTCTGGACCAACCTGACCCTTCAAA
>JARVGW010000624.1:23730518-23741975 GCA_031762495.1 Anablepsoides rubrolineatus | reverse complement strand
GCTATGAAAGGTCTGTGCGAAAACGACTGCCGAACCACCACGTGACCGCGCGTCGACTAGTCGGCATCGGAGCGAGTATGTTTCAGGCTTAAGGCTCAACAACATATTTTTGGCACAAATGGAACCCCATACATAGTGCTTCATCTGTGAAGGCAACATAAGGTTGCTGTTTTTAACATCTCCAACATTTTCAATCTGAAAGTATTTTGTAGTTTTATTGTCTCATCTGAAGAAATTATTTGTCTTATTAGTTTTTTTTTTGTTTTTTTTTTTTGCAGAAATCTGTCAGTCCTGCACACTGGATCATGTTATATATATCAGGGGGCTGGCACTTCCACCTCCCACCCTGAACGTCCCTGCATCGACTCCTTTAAGTCGACTCTTCAGAGGAGGAGGAAGAATTAAAAAGCCTGACGAGGGGCAGAATAACAGGAAGACGGTGTAATGAGCTGCTGGTTTCTGTGGATCTGAGGAGGAGGAGGAGATGCTGCAGCTCCTCCATCCTCTCCACGCAGCCTCCTCTGCCTCTGACTGACGTGACGGCAGCCGGTACCGGCAGGAGGAGGTCGGTGTTTGCGGGGAATGCAGCCCGGAGCTCTGCTCCGAATCTGAGGAGGATTTCTGCTCGTTTCGGAGGAAGGAGGAAGACTTTCCCTCCTCTCTCTCTCTGTCTTTAATTATTCACAGGATCTGTTCTCTCATGCTGCTGTCTTTGTCCTCCATCCTCCGCGCGCGGATGTGAGCGCGGATGAGGCGGCGGAGGAGGGGGGGATGCAGCCTGAGTCGACCCCCGGGCTGTGATGATGCTGAGGGAGCGGGTTGCAGTGAGATGATTCTGATGGTGCCCCCTCACACTTTTTAATGGCTTTTGTGTTCAGAAGATGGAGGGTCTTACTGCTGCTCAACCTGCTGGCCGTGGCCGGGTTCATGACCTTCTGGGCCAGATGCAACAGCCGCAGCGCCGCTCCGGAGGCTCCGGCAGACGGCAGGGGGCCCCGGGCCAACGGGACGGTGCAGCAGCAGCAGGGGCCCGGCGGTGTCAGCCACGAGGGGCTGCTGAAGAGGCTCAGCTCCCTGGAGGATGTGGTGTACCGGCAGCTGAACGGTAAACAGCAGCTCAGTGACATTTAGAGTCCAAACAGCTGCAGGCTGGAGCTCAACTTTAGACATTCTGACCTGATTCTGAGAAAGTTAAACAAAAAAACACATATATGTAGTTAAAACTAAGATTTTATTGGCATTTTTTCTTTATTTTATGGCAGAAACATGTCTTTTTAATGTTGTTAATATGCTAACCATAAAAGTAAACATTAGTTGTTTAAACCATATATATATTTGAGCTGGATCACTAAAACAGTGACAACAGTATAAGAAAAATAAAGCTAAGCAAAAAAATTAATAAAATCCTGGAGCAGTTTTTGAATTTGTTTACTTTTTCTCTGCAAGGTGGCATCTAACATCTTTTAGCATTTAGAGTTTTATCACTTTAGTTTGTTTCTGTTTGGAGAAAACTGATGTGTTGAAACCGTCCCTTGTTGCTACTGTCCCCAGTCTCCCCTACTAAAACCTGCATTTTCTTTTTTTTCTTTTTTTCTGCATAGATGTGTAACCGGACTATTCCAGGCTTACTAATGCACCCCTGTATCATCAGAGAGGCAGGTTATTGAAAAGTGTTCTGATAATGGTTTCAAAAATCTGACCACAGAAGAGTTCTCCACTTTGAATTTGATCTTTGCTTCAGAAGACGGTTCAGGATGGTGCTCATTGGTTTCTTGTTTGCCTGATAGAGCTTTAAAGGGATCCAGGATTAGTTGTAACATTAGACTTTATTTGATAAACATTTATTTTAACTGTAAAATAAAAACTGTAAAAATACTGTAGGATGTTTAGTTTTGTAAAATTTAAAAATATATATTTTAACACCGTTTTATTTACACACAAAGCATTCTGGGTAAATAATGATGTGGACAGGTCATTAGTGTGAGGCTGCTAGCAGCTATATCCACCCTGAAGGTTAATGTTGGACAATATCTGATGATCGACACTTTTAAATGAAACCAGAGAGAGTTGACAGAGAGGAGAAGGTAGAAACCACTCAGCCTGCAGCTGAAAATATGGATGGAGAACCTCAGCTTAGCCTGTTAGCTTTAGCATTAGCCCCCACGCTATATTGCCTTATTAGCTCGGCGCTAACACGACAAACAAACAAGCTAAACTGAGGCTAACCCAAACCCCTTTCATCTTACATAGCATCCATAATTTTTAATTGCTTTTATTGTTTGGATATATGGTTGAATTTATCTCCAATTTTAGAATAAAAGCCCTAAATTGCAAAGCATAAATTGTACTTTTAAAGTCAGGAATAGACAGAAATGCAGACTAAATCCTGTCCTGTCCCTCAGGTCTGTCCAAATCTCTGGGCCTGATCGAAGGCTTTGGGGGGCGTGGTAAAGGTGGGCTCCCCGCCACACTTTTACCCCTGGAGGAGAACGATGCTAAATACCTGAGGGAGAAGTACGGCTACAACGCCTACCTGAGTGACCGGATCTCTCTGGACCGGACCATCCCGGACCACCGGCCCAGCAAGTGAGTTCCCGTCAGACTGGCTCATGTTTTAGTTCTGTTGGATTGTGGAAACACCTCGGCGCCGGCAGCTTTTAAAAGATCTGTTTTAATAATTCAGCAGCAACTTTTCTTTTCATAAACACAGTGAATGGAGGCAGAATTCTCTGTGAAGAGATTTAATTGGAACATTTTCTCTTCCACTGTTGGGGGGAAAAAATCCAATTAAAATAAAAAAACATGTTTAATCATTTAAAGTGTCACACTTTTGTGGAAAAGTTTCAGTTAATTCTGTTCATTTTTCAGGAACATAAAAGAGAAATCAGAATCGTGGACATAATTTATAACTACTTAAAGTGTCTGTGACAGCAAATTCATGTAATACATATAAATGCATTTTTAGAAAGAGGACATTGATAAAATATTACAAAATAAATTTCACGTTGCTGAGTTGAACAGTTGTTGAGATATTTGTCTGTGAAGTAATAGGAAGTGATGTCATAGGGGAATGACGGAATGTAAACAGAGCGTTGTTACAACAGATAACACAGACTGTAGAGAAGAATCTGTTTCTTTAGATTATTGTGAGTCTCTATCAGAGATGAAGAAGAGTTTAAATATTTTAATAAACAAAGATCAGAGAGTTTTATTTGTTAAAGAGTTCCCCTTTGATGTCACTTCCTGCTTCACTTTGAGATAAATTCAAAAGAAAATCTGTCATTTATGAGACAAAATGGGTAAAATCGTGTGTATTATTCCAAATTTCTTAAATATAAAGATGTTTTCTTTGACTTTAGTGTTTGAAGTGTTACAGGAACTTTAAAAATGCTCATCGCAAAAAGGAGGAGGAGCTTCCATGAGTTGTTTACATTGAGTGCAGACCTGCATTATCTGAAAAACCAGCATAAACGCTCTCAAACTTCACTGTTTGACTCTTCTTTTTTGATTTGATACTTTACAACAAGAACCTTTAAAGAAAACCTGCTTTAAAATCTGAACGTGAATATTTTAGATTTAGCTTCAAAGCAGTTTCTTGTAATCTTTAAAGGTGTCTTTGATCAAAGGGGTTTCAGGCTTTTTGAACCTTTTTTTGTGCATTGGCTGCTTTTTTATTCATCTCTCTTCTTGTTCTTTGATGGTTTTCAGATTAATGCACACGAGGGAGGTTTTAACGACATAAAAAAAGGACTAAAAGCACATTAAAGTCCCTGTTACACACCTATCCTTCAAATTTAGTTTAGTTTATTCATTCATATCATTAAAAACAACAAAAATTCAATATAATTTAGATACAAATCATAAATAAATGAAAGGCAGCAGAAGAAGACAAATCACAAAAAGTCTAAGAAAACATCTTTATACTTAAGAGAATTGGCATAGAACACATGATTTTACCCATTTTGTCTCATAACTGGCATATTTTATTTAGAATTTGGCTCAGTCACAGGAAGTGACATCAAAGGGGAACTCATTAATAAAATTAACTTCCTGGTTTTTGTTTATTAAAACAAAATTACTTAAACTTTAACTCTTCTTCATCTCGCTGATAGGGACTAAAAATAATCTAAAGAAACATCAGATTCTTCTCTACAGTCTGTGTTAACTTTGTAACAACGCTCTGTTTAAATGCAGTCATTCCCCTTTGACATCACTTCCTGTTTCTTCACATGTAAATATCTCAACAACTGTTCATCTCAGTGACATGAAATTTGTTTTGCAACATGTTATCAATGTTATCTTTCCAAAAATTCTCTCAGGTTTTTTACAAAAATTTGATGTGACAGACACTTTAACCTTTAAACTTTAACAGGTGTTGATCCAACATAAAAGAGTTTATCCTGAACTATTTAATAATTTTAAACAACCTAACTAAACTCAGCGGGTGATGTCATTGTTCACCATCATTCTGCATCGACAGGCGTGTTTTTGTTTAGTTTTTTTGTATTTTTCAGACCTGAAAGTGAGGATTGGTTAGGGTTATCCTTTTTTTCTTTCTTTTTTTCAGGGGAAAAAAAGAGAGAAAAAAAGGGAAAGAAAGAGAAAAGAAAAGGATTAAAAAAAGAAAAAGAATGAAAAAGATAAAAAGGATAAAAAGAGGAAAAGAAGAGAAGATAAAAAAGGAAGAAAAAGAGAGAAAAAAGAATGAAAAATAATGAAAAAAAGGAAAAAAGGGAAAAAAGAGAAGAGAAGATAAAAAAGAAGAAAAGGAAAAAGAGAGAAAAAAAGGAAGAAAAAAAGAGAGAAAAAATAGAAAATAATAATAAAGTGTCTATTTTAAGAGTTTTTTATGACCTGTGTTTGTGAGCAGTTAACTGAAAGTGACTCATGACGTCGCAGCTCTTCACTCACTCCTGCCACCAGCTGCATGTGTGCCTTGTTTTTTATTTTGGGGGTAAATTGTGGACTGAAGAATTGGGTGAGTTTGTCACCACGGGGGGGTTATGTGTTAGTGTTACCGTGTGAAGTGTGACGTCTTGCAGCCTCGGAGCAGTCAGCTGGAGTCTGACGAGCTGCTGCTGGGTTTGATTGAGCCTCTTTATACGAGTCAGAGCAGGAGGCGACGGAGCGACGTCACCAACAGGAGGAGGAAAATTAAACCAGACAAATGATTTCTGTGAAAAGCTGCTGCAGAGCGAACGCTGAGTCCTTAATCACTTTACTGACATTTACTGAGGAAGCTGAAACTGAACAGAACTGAAGACCAGGAAGAGAAAAACATGAGGAAATAACTAAAAACTAAACTTAAAAAAGGCTAAAGCTAAAAGTAACAGAAGGCTAGCTGAAAGTAGCAAAGGGCTAATCAAATGTTTAGGTATGAAAAGTAGCTAAAAGGCTAAATAGAAAGTAAAATTTGAAAGAGGCTAATTTAAAACTAAAAGCAGCCTGGAGCTAACTTACAGCTAAAATAGAAGAATGGTAGCTAAATGCTACAGTTAGCAAAAGGCTAGCTAAAAGCAGCAAAGTGTTAGCTAAAAGTTGGCAGATATAATAAGATTTTTCTTCTTCTGCTTCTTGAAATACTTGATTTGACTCAATTTTTTCTTATTTCAAGAATTTTACCAAGTAAAATTTTCTTACAGAAATTTTTGACTTAATTTAGTCAAATTTCAGGCTAACAGGATAAATAATTTGACACTTTCTGAAAACAAGATTATTATTCTGACACAATCAGTTCTTGTTTAGTAAATCAGTCTCAAAACAAGATTTTTGGCTGAATATAAGGTTTTAAAACTTGGTTAGATGAACTCTGTCCTTAAAAAAACCCAGATATCCTGTTTTTTATTCATGTTTTGATTTTGTGTCAAATCAATCTCAGAAAGAAAAATCTGATAATCTCAAGCAGCGCTGCAGATCTTTATGATTAATCCACTGATACTCGTGTCGGCTCCTCTTCCTGAAGATCTGCTGCCAGAAACTGTGTCCTCCGGTCTCATCAATTTTTATGAAAACCTTGGATTTATTGTGCAATTACTCGCAATTAAGGCTCCCCCTCAGATTTGAAATGAGATTATTGATTAGGAGATCTGCACATCGTTTTTATTCTTTCTTCAGAACGGTTCAAACAGCAGCAGAGATGGGTTCTGTTAGGAGGCTCGGTTTGAAAGATGCTCTGTTTGTTTCCTCCTCCTCCAGATGCAGAAAGGTCAACTACTCCAGAGACCTCCCCTCCATCTCACTCATCTTCATCTTTGTGAACGAGGCTCTGTCGGTGATCCTGCGCTCGGTGCACTCAGCTGTCAATCACACGCCGGCTCACCTGCTCAAAGAGATCATCCTGGTGGACGACAACAGCGACGACGGTCAGAACAAGCAGCTGACGTTGTGTAGAAAGTACCTCAAAGTCATACTTGAGTAAAAGTACAAGTATCTTATCATAAAAATACTTCAGTAAAAGTTCAAGGCTCTAAGTATTATTATTATTATTATTATTTTTGACACAATAAAATAACATTAGGAGAATAGAAAATACAAATCAAATATACAAGTTCAAATCAAGTAAAGATTAAAAAATGTGCACTAACAAAAAAAGAGAAATCAAAGAGTTTCTGTGTATAGAAATAAAAATAGGGAAATTTTACAGTATATTCTGCTACATTGCTTGTAATATTACACATTAGAGATGTTCCTGAGAATATTTCACTTGAGATATATTGCACACATTTTGCATTGCACATGGGTCAAAATGTACTTAAGTATTAAAAGTATAAGTATTGAGTAAAAATGAGCAGTTAGATTTTTGAAAATGGCATTTATTGGGAGGTGACTTCTCCAAACAAATATATTTTCTAACAGCGTGCAGCTGTGATGGACTGTGTACAAAGTAATATGCTGTCAGAATGATATATATTTATACGTCTCATCCAACCACAATTAAATTCACTCTATCCAGGAGACACAATTTATCAGGATAATTTATTTTTTAAATAATAACTCGGAATAAAATAGGAGCAACGACTTTCTACTTATTACCTTTTGTAAAAATGTAGAAAGTATATATACTTTTACTCATTACATTTTCTTATGAATAGATATTTTTTGAAGGTATCATCTCCCAATAAATGTCATTTTTACATTTTTACTCAATACTTTTATTTTTAATACTTAAGTACATTTTATGTCATTAGAAATTTACTTTTGATACTTAAGTATAAAATATATCAGATACTTTAAGACTTTTACTCAAGTAATATAAGTAATTTTATGGTAAGATACTTGTACTTTTACTCAAGTATCACTTTGAGGTACTTTATACAACACTGAGCGATATGTCTATAGTTTTTGTTATTTAGCTACCAGATGTGTCTTAGGACCGTATCTAGCAGTTTTGCTAACAGCTAACATTAGGTAATGACTTCATGCTTCATATTAAATCAAAGTATGCAACAAGGAAGTATTTATTTTGTTTCGTTATGGTAAAAAAAATATAAATATATATATATATATATATATATATCAAAATCCCAAACTAAATGAAATGAAAGGCAGCAGAGAGAAGATAAAAATCTTATAATATCTGCTCCTTTTAGTTCATATAACATGTTTAATCTGTTATTAAGAAGCTGTAAGGTGTTTTTCCCAGTCGTGGTTCACAGAGGGGAGACGTGTTGCTGTATGGTGTTGAAAGTATTTTGGTCTGAATAGTAACGTACTTTATTTGGACAATATTTTGGAGTTTACATACTTTTATTATTATGAACGGTGTTGACTCAGAGTTATTGATTATTAGCCACTTAGCCGAACCTGCTCCAGCTATGAGGTCATAAATTACAAATCAAAACATAACACTGATGAGAAGCGTCAAACTCCACCTCACTTTGTGGCTGACGGTGTCAAACTTTCCCTCTAGCTGAGAGGCACGTCCACGTCTCGCTCATCAGGGTGGTCCGCTGAACCCAGCTCTGTGAGATGGAGAGGGCAGAGACGGATGGATGAGACGAAGCGTTCAGTGGAAGGAACCAGAGAGGTGTCGTTAAAATAAGAAGAAGTTGTAGAGATGAGATGAAACTGGAAGAAAGGAAAGGTCAAAGAGAGCTGAAGGGAATGAAAGGCAGGGAATGGATGAAAAGACAAACGAAGATGAGGAAGCATCAAATAATGGAGAAGCTGAGAGAACAAACCAGGCTATTAGAGGAAGAGGCGGGGGGGGGGGGTCGGAGAGGCCCTGAGATAAATGAGGTCGGACAGACTGGAGGAGAGGGAATAATGCATATCCGGGAGAAATGGAAGGAGCAATCTACCAGAACAGAAAGCAAAGACGGATCTGGAGGAAATAGAGAAGGAAAGACACGAAACTGTCAGAGCTTTGAAGGATAAACTGAACATCCAGACCCACAAAGAATTAAAAACCAACAATCCTTCATTCTGTAACAACAACAACACTTTCTGCTTCCTTTTTATGTTCGCCTCACCCGCTGAGCCTCCTGTTAGCTGGTTCTACTTTAGTGTTTTATATCAGCTGCAGAACAAACAGTTCTGTGGCTGTAAGACAGAAAAACACAGAGGAGTAGATAAAAACAAGGGATGGATGGATGATTGTTGGATGATGGATGATTATTTGATGGATGGATGTACGGATGGATGGATGATTGTTGGATGGATTAATGGATGGATTAATGGTTGGATGGATGGATGATTGTTGGATGGATGGATGGATGAATGGATTGATGGATGGATGGATTAAAGGTTGGATGGATGGATGAATGGATTGATGGATGGATGGATTAAAGGTTGGATGGATTAATGTTTGGTTGGTTTGATGGATGGATGGATGGATGAATGGATGGATTAATGGTTGGATGAATGGATGGATGAATGGATGGATGTTTAGATACTTTAACTGGTTTCAGCTACTTTTAGCTTCTTGTTTCTAATTTTATCCACTTTTTGTTGTTTAAAGTTTGGACCTTCTTACTCTGTGAACTGATTGTTGAAGTTTTCTGGTCAAACTGAACTCACATGAACAGTTTTGTTATTAAACTGTTTCAGTTAAAATCCTTCAGTATTTAATAATTCACAATGTATTTTCTCAGTAAATAAAACTTCTCTAGTTCTCTCATGTTTATAAAAAAGGTTATAATAAATTATCCCAAAACAACTGAAACCATCTCAGTTAAATATTAATATATTAAATGTGTTTTTTGCTGCTGTGCTCAGGTCGACACGCTGTGAGTCAGTCTGAATAAATCAACACTTAAAGCCTTTAATTCACAGTGATGAAGCTCCAACCTGCAGCCTCCTCTTCCTCCTGCTGTTTGCCAGGCAGCTTTGCTCCATTTCAGACCATGTTTTTGTATCGTGACTCTGGATTTATTGCTCTGCATCTTCAGGACAGAAATCAAACGGAGCAGAAACCAGAAAGAAGGAAAAAAACACAGATGTTTGAAGAACCTGAACCTTTAGTTTAGAAACAGAAAAAGAAAATAAACTCTCCTCAGGTTCAAACTTTTAACAAAAGATCAGCGTTTCTCATTATTTCTGACCCAACGGAACATATTTTACACAAAGTTAAGGATTAATAGAAGAAATGAGCAACAGAAAGGGTGAAAGGAGTGAGTCATATCACACACACACACACACACACACACACACACACACTGCTGGTTGGCTGACAGCCAGACATCCATCAAAGAGGAAAAGACGTGACTCAGAGCACAGCAGGAGAACACACTCACCTTCAGTGTCTTTTATAACGGTGTGTATGTGTGTGTGTGTGTGTGTGTGTGTGTCTGTGTGTCTGTAGTCTCTGTTCAGACCTCACACTAACAGCGTTCACTCCAGGATGGTTCAAATGTTTCTGTGATGAGATGTCATGTACCTGCACTGAAATACACACATATATAGATACACACATAGATACACACACAGAGCTGTCAGGTGTGTGAATTCACCTGTAAAAACAATAAAACTTTTTGGTTAGTACTGTAAATATAATGTACTCTGAACAGGACAGTGACCACAGTGAGCCCAAAACAATCAGAGCCAAAATTAAACTACAGAATTTATAAAATAAATGCTTAAATTTGAAAGATTTCTGCAGAAAAAAAGTGATTTGTTGTGAAATTAGCAGAAATATGGCTGAAAAAGCTGATCTAAGGAAAAAGCACCTGTTTTCTGATTTAAGCAGTAAGAAGTTGATCTCTCCATGAAAATGTGAATGAAGCTGACAAAAGCTAAAAATAACAGATAAGTGGCCAAAAAAAGTTGATAAATAGAAAGAAGGAAGAGCACATTTTCTGAATTAAGCAGTAAGAAGTTGAAATTTGCACAAAGATGTGAATTTAGCTGAAAAAAACTAAAATGAGCTAAAATAGCTAAATGTAGCTTTGGTATTTCTAACAACGGTCTTCTGTATTTTAACACAACACCAGATCTGAACTGCCTCTTTAAGAATGTGAGGAGATTGAGACACAAAGATATAAAGACTTTCAGCTGTTGTTTAATTGTGTGAACTCATGTTCCAGAAACAAAAAGCAGACAAACATCAGGGTGTGTGAGAGTCCGGAGTTAAATCAGAGATCAAAGGTGGAGCAGGCGCTGACGTTCAGGAAGCTGCAGACTCTTTGATCTGTGTTTGGAATAAAAATAAAAAATAAAAACACCGGAGGGAAACATTCTCTTCTGTCATTTCGTTTATAAAATTAGATTATTATGAACTTCAGCTCAGAATGATGCAGCAGTAATTAAACTTTGTATCTCTGCTGAAGGTCAAGAAGACTAATTAACTCATAATTTACAAAATATATTTTTATTTAAAATCTAACTTTTAGTTAGAAATAATTTGAAATAACTCCTTTGACATCTGTTTTTGTCTCCTTGTGCTACTTTTAGCTTTCAGCTATTGTAACATCTACCACTATTTTGCTACCTTTAGCTTTAAGCTAGTGATCTGCTCCTTTTGTCTTTTTGTAATTGTACTAAATTTTGTCATTTTTTAAAATAGTTTCATTATTTTAGCTTTACAGTTTGTTTTGCTACTTTTAGCTACTTTCTGCTGTCTTTGCATTATCTGTTTTTCTAATCTTACCCAATTTTTGCTGATTTTTGGAGTTTTTGCTATTTTTTATTTTAGCAAATGTTTTGCTGCTTTCAGCTACTGTATTGTTACTTATAGCTTTTAGCTACTATTGTATCATCAGTTTTGTTTCTTTAGCTACAAATTTGTTAACATCTATTTGTGTTCATTCCTTATAGGTGTTATTTACAGATTTCTATAGTTCATTCTTAGCTTTAGCATGCTACATTTAGCTAACGTTTTGCTGTTTACATCTAGTTTTTATTTTTAGGCTTGTGTTCTGTAGCATGTAACTTGTAACTTGTTGCTTGTAGCTTGTAGCTTGTAGCTTGCAGCTTGTAACTTGTAACTTGCATCTTGTAACTTGTAGCTTGTAACTTGTA
>JARVGW010000624.1:23687147-23700216 GCA_031762495.1 Anablepsoides rubrolineatus | reverse complement strand
CTTAATTTGAGTCAAATTTTCAGGCTAACAGGACAAATAATCTGACACATTCTGAAAACAAGATTATTATTCTGACAGAATCAGTTCTTGTTTAGTAAATCAGTCTAAAAACAAGATGAAAAAGATGTTGTTTTTTTAGGCTGGATATAAAGTTTTAAAACTTAGATGGATATTTTTTGCAGTGTACCTCTGAGTCGTTCTGTGATGAAGCTTTCTCCTCCTCCTCTCGGTGTTTCTTCTTCTTCTCACAGGATCCTCCCTTCTTGCATTTCCCGCCGCAGCTCTTCTTCTCACCTCTGGCCAGAGCCTGGAGGCGGCTCAGGAAGCGGACCTTCCAGGCCTGGAAGTCAGCCTGGACACTGCCGTGTCGACTCCTCGCCACGTTGCAGTCGCCCTCCGTCCGTGTCATGATGCGCCTGGCGCTCAGCATCCACAGCCACTTGTCCACATTAGTGCCCACCTGGAGACAGAAAAAACGCAGGTGGAATTAAAGCACGATGTTCCACTCCTTAATGTTTATACTCCGAGCGTGCTCTGACCGTGTTGAAGTGACCCACGTAGACGGAGTCTCCCAGGCCGAACACGGCGTATCTCAGGCCTTCCAGGAAGCTCTTTCCGTATCTGAAGTCTGTGGACGCCTCTTCCAGCCACTTGCAGAACCACTCTGCGTTTTCTGTGGGCCGCCCGTCCGTGTAGGTGGCCACGAGGAAGACGCAGATCGACTTACTGACGCACTGAATGAAGACAACGAAGACGAGACGATTAAAACAAAGGTTACGAACATAGCTACTCCCCCCACACAAGAACCCTAAAATATTAAACTTTTTCTATTTAAACAAGAGTCTGGTTTTATTTTTACTGCTTTAACCTCTTAAGCCCTAACTTAAATACATTGTGCTGAAATGTAACTGAGTGTATCTCAGCTTTTACAAACTCTACTTAAATAATCAAAATAAAGCTAACACTTGGGAGATTTTATTAGAAGTGTAAGTATTAAAACAGCTGCTGTGGTTTTAGAGATATTGGGGAAAGAAAATAATTTACAATGTTTTTTCACTCTCACCTGAATAATTTTTGTATTTGAAACCATTTAAAATCATAATGAATCAGGTTAAAACTCTTGGAAACCATAAATCCACTTGTGGACATTACCTGTGCAAAGATTCAAGCTGCTAAAATGAACTGGAGCAAAGTTACAGAGGTTTTAGTAAAGAAATTATTTATTGTTTTATCATTCTGCACAGGACAGACCATGATGGTATTATTAATAAATGTTAAGAAATCTTATTTTTTTTATTGCAAACGTAATTTATTTTTTCTTACCTGACTGAAAAGACTTGTTATTGAATATTTGTTCTTTTGAAAAATGATCCAAACATTTATTTGTCACCATATAAAATAATGAGAAATTAGATTTGACTTCAGTTGGATCAGATTCACTCAAAATCAAGTAAAAAAACACATTTTATTATATATTTTGGTATCTATTTTCTTTGACTTATTTTATAAAAATTAATTAAATTTTTTTTTCCTTTACAGATTAGTTATAATCTATTTACAGATTTGCAACAATCCCATTTTGTACAGTTTCTTTACTTTCTGATTCAACTGCTTGACGTTTGAACTGTGTTTGGTGAATGTAAAAATAGATTCTTAGGTTTCTTTTGATACCAAACATGTCCAGGTTCAACTGACAGATCTGAAGATTAAAGAAGTTAAAAGAAATAAAAAACGGAAAAAGCTTTTTCGCCTCCAGTACAGGGATTCATGGGGCTGAAGAGGTTAAAGCACAGCCTTACTTTAAACTAATTTAAACTGATTGAGTTTGTGATGACAAACGTTGAAATAAACTAAACAAAGACAAGAAAATCAGTCAACAGCTGTTCTACATTATGTTAAACAAAAACTAGAACATTTCCTGGATAAACTCTGAAAGAGTTTGCCTCCTGGTTCAGGATTATTTTCATTATTTTTCTTACCACCACATGGCAGCCATCTTGGATTTTTCATTTGGCTTTAATCTAATTTTAGGTGTAGTCCTGGTACAGCTGGTGGGTCTAAAGGAGGGGGGATTTTACCCACCTCATCTGCAAGTCGATCGTCTGGATCGTAGTTTTTCATGTCCATCACCTCGGCTGGTATTCCTAAAGCTTTCACCTCCTCTGACAGCTCTTTAGCAAAACCCTAAAAAAAGGAAAAAGTCAAAGTTGCAAACAAAACAAACAGAGTAAAACTTTATAAGTACTGCTTAATGGTACATTTCTAACAATAAAACAGAGCCTAACTGATTTTATTTTAGTGTTATATTAACATAAACATTAGGGCTGCAACAATACAGAAAACTCACAATTTGGTTCGGTTCAATACTTTAATCTCACAATTCGATATTATTTCAATACAAAAAAAAGAAATTTCCATGCCCTTCTTAACTTGTAATTGATTTAAATTAATTATGAACATTTGTTTAACCTCAAAACTCCAGTTTTTAAATGAAATGTTGCTGAAACAGCAAGTTTCTCAATGGATCTGTGCTCCACAATGCAGCCTAGGTGGAGTAGTTGAACACAGATCCACTGATCCTTCAACACAGAGCATCTTCAGAAGACAAGTTGATAAAATAAATGTTATAAATCTGTATTGATCCATAGACAGTGTACATTGAACGGTTCGATATGGGTCCATGTATTGTTTAACTTCATCAGGTTACATTTGTACCTTCGCAGTTCCAGTTTGTGAGCCGAAGAAGATTTTAACTCCTGACACGTGAACCTCAGAGCAGCTGTTGATCTTTGCAGATTTAGATTCTGGTGAAGCAGCAGCTTCTGTGGACTTTTTCTACAAATATAAGAAGACAGAAAGCTGCACGTTTAGAGGAATCCACAGTGAATCAACATCTTAAAACCTGAAGCGTCTCAGCCTTGCCCCTCTGTCTCCAAACCTGGGCTTGTCCCTCTGATGGACTGATTTCAGATCCTGTCCATTTTGTCCCTTTAATGAGAATCTGAATATCTTCATCTCTACCTTTTTGTCTTTTAGAGCCACTGTCTCCAAACCATCAGAGACCCCATGCATGGAACTGCTGCTGATCTGCACAGCTCCTTCTGCTACAAACTGCTGAATCCTAAATGCACAAAGGAGCGCTACCGCAGATCCTTCCTCCCAGCAGCTGTTAGACTCTATAACCGTCACAACAAACTCAGTAAGTATTCATGCTTGTTTGCACAGTACCCAACACTGTTTCTCAGTCAGTATCTAAATAACAATCTTCTTGTGGCTGTTGCACATCTGTTTTTCTGTACTGTAACACTAACTGTAAATATTCTGACATTTACAATATTTATTACACACGCACATTATGCACACTGCTGGAAATGACTTCATTTCACAACTGCACACTTCATTGTAATTTACCTGCAGAGTATCATATTTTATTTTTATTGCCTTGTACAGTATTTTGTTTATTTTCATTTTTTATAGTTATTTCTATTCTACTGTATTATTGCTATTGGTGCATAGCAGTATGTTGTGTTTTTGTGAACTGATGCTGCTAGATAGATAATATGTATGCAGAAAAACAAAAACTCACTCTCCTGTGAGCCACCTTCAGTAAAAACCAGGTCCCAAACAGCAGCGCAGCAGCTGAATAAAGGTACAGCCTTTTGGTCCAAATCCACATCAAATAGTTCTGTCCCGATCTCTGGACATCTTCGGGGTCTACGGGGACAAAACACGTCCAAATCAGTTCTCTGTTTCTGAACAGCAATGTGAACAAAAAGCCATGAATCTGAAACAAACACTGTTGATAAATTAGCGTAAACTAATAGGTTCGGCTAGGCTAGGCTAAGCTAAGTTAGCAGGTAAAGTTAGTTTTCAGTTCGTTTAAACACTTAAATTCAAAATTACCTTTAATATCCGAAGGAGACGCACAACCCGCGAAAAGTGAAAGCATTAAAATTAAAATGAACATGATTGCAAAGGTGGAAATTATTTTTAAAAACACCTCAGTTATCATGAGCTCGAGCAGCTGGGTGCCGCCATGTTGTTTGGCCGAACAGCATGCTGGGATGTGGAGTCCAGCTAGCGTAGCAGCGCAACTTCTTTATTTTTATTTTTAGCACAACAAAACAACCCGACAGAACATTCAAATCATAAAATAAGGGTCGAGATAAATAAAGATAAATATACGATAATATAATATATAACAATACACTAAGGCTTAACTAAATTTACGTGCTTTTATTTTTAGAAGAACGGTCGTTTTAAAATTTTATTTATTTATTTATTTATTTATTTATTTTCATAGCGTGATTAAGAACTGATTTTTTAACTATTATTCAAAGGTTCGTGTATTTTTGTTGAAAAAAGTGATACACCCCCCTCAAGTGGTCATTTTAAGTTAAAGCGCGTGACCTCCAAAATAAAATGAATTACGTCATTTCCATTCCGTCAAAAACTAAAATAAAGTTTTCCAAAAAAAGATAAAAATAAAACAGATAAAAATTAATAAAACGCGTTTTACTGTTAACATATATTTAAGCATGTTATTATTATTATTGTTATTTAAATATGTTAAATCTAATGCAAAAACTGTGTTATTTAGAATGTAGTTAAAAAAGCTAAAGCAGATTTGATCTAAATGTAGTCGTTGTATTTTTGAAGAAAGAATATTTTACATATTTTGATTATTACAATGTTAAACTGTTCAAAGCGGAACTCTTGTTTCCAGGTTTGCGTTCCTCATCGGACCCGGAATCAGAAACTCACAGGGCGCAGTTACCGACAGCCTGAATCTTCTCCTATTTGAAGGCATTTTGACACATATTTAGTGTCTTTATTGTTATTTTTTTCAACACAAACATGTCTATTTTCACTCCGACGAATCAAATCCGGCTGACGAACGTGGCGGTGGTCCGGATGAAGAAAGGAGGGAAACGTTTTGAAATCGCTTGTTACAAAAATAAAGTCATGAGTTGGAGATCAGGCGCGTGAGTCTCTAATAAACAACTCATTTTATACATTTAAAATACGACATGTGTTATTGTTGAATCATTAATCTGTCCGGTTATAGCTTTATGTTCTGCAGAAGTAAACATGTTGTTGTTGTTTACTTTCAGAGAAAAAGACCTTGATGAGGTTTTGCAGACACATTCAGTTTTTATTAACGTGTCTAAAGGTCAGATGGCAAAGAAGGAGGATTTGGTGAAATCTTTTGGGACAGATGATCAGACAGAAATCTGCAAACAGGTTGAGTGAAGATTAAAATCATCCTCATAAAGGAAAACAGGACATTTTAACGCTTTATCTTTGTTTGTTTCTTTGTTTGTTTGTGTTCCGCTGCAGATTCTGTCCAAGGGGGAGCTCCAGGTGTCGGACAAGGAGCGTCAGAGTCAGCTGGAGACCATGTTCAGAGACATCGCCACCATCGTGGCAGAGAAATGTGTGAACCCCGACACCAAGAGGCCGTACACCGTCAGCCTGATCGAACGAGCCATGAAGGACATCCACTACTCCATCAAGACCACCAAGAGCACCAAGCAGCAGGTCACACACACACACACACACACACACACACCTACTATCTAACCCTGACTATAAATGGATATAAAATTTCCATAAAATGACCATGGCGGCACGACGGCTCAGTGGTTAGCACCGACGCCTCACAGCAAGAAGGTCTTGGGTTCGATCCCCTGGTTCTCCTCGAGCTTGTGTGGGTTTTCTCCGGGTGCTCTGGTTTCCCCCACCCCTAAAAACATGTACAATAGGTTGCCTTCAAGCCCCATGCCTCCCTTGAAAAAGATCTGAGATCTCAATGGGACTTGCCTGGTTAAATAACTTTAAATAAAATCAAAATTTACCCTAAAATTAACCTCAAAGGTACCTACCTGACCCTAAAATTAACCTAAACTCACTTCATACCTTGGTTCTAAACCTACTCCCCCCACCCCCGAAAAAAAACAAAAAACGCTAGAACTAATAAAAACTAAACTAAATCGAAGCATTAAAAATGCAATAAAATCTAATAAAAGCTCCTCAACACACACAGCTCCTCAACACACACACACACACAGCTCCTCAACACACACACACACACACAGCTCCTCAACACACACACACACACAGCTCCTCAACACACACACACACACACACAGCTCCTCAACACGCGCACACACACACAGCTCCTCAACACACACACATAGCTCTTCAACACACACACATAGCTCTTCAACACACACACACACACACGGCTCTTGAACACACACACATGGATCCTGTCCCCTGCCCTCAGGCTCTGGAGGTGATCCGGCAGCTGAAGGAGACCATGCAGATCCAGAGAGCCCACATGAGGCTGCGGCTGCTGCTGCCGGCCAAAGAGGCCAAGAGGCTGAAGGAGAAGCTGCAGCCGCTCCTGCAGGTGGTGGAGAGCGAGGACTTCGACGAGGAGCTCGAAATGGTTCGTCTCTTGGATACGAGGCTTTTATTTTGAAAAAGTGGACTTTGAAGTTCTGTAAAAAACAACCACTCCTCTCCTCCCAGGTGTGTCTGGTGGATCCGGGCTGCTTCAGGGAGATCGACGAGCTGATCCGCTGCGAGACAAAAGGCCGGGGGTCCCTGGAGGTCCTGAGCCTGAAGGATGTAGAGGAAGGAGACGAGAAGCTGTAGGAGGAATCCAGCTCCTAACCTGCAGACACGTCTAAAATAAAGACTGATTCTGCTCTCATTTGTTTGATTTTCACCTGTTTTAAACAGCAGCTGAGGTTAAAAGGTCAGGTTTTTCAAAATAAAAGTTTCAGAGTTTAAATTTAAACCTGAATTATTTTATTTTCTGTCAGTTCGGACGCCTTCATCTCCATTTGTGATCATATTCACCCAGAACTACTTTAACTACATGATGTATATAAGGAAAGAGTTTGTTTTTATTATTAATATTTTTAATAAACACGATGCTAACGAGGATCTGATCAGTTCAAGTTAGGAAAAACTGCACAGAATAAAACTAACAAATCTTCTCTATTTACCATATTTAATACTATTCTGATCAAAAACAGGAGAAAATTATTTTATTTTCAAAAATAAAATCCTGCAGAAAAGTTTTTCTCTTAAATATTCAGAAAGTAAAGCTCAAATCTTAAAATATTGCTTTTTGTCTTAATTCTGTTCAATTTGGATAAATAAATGTGAATAAATAAAAATGGTTTTGTCTTTTTTTATGTATTTTCCATGACAAGCAGGAGTGAATTTCCTCTAAAACTTCTCTTTATCGCAATAATAAAAAAATACTTGTTTGATTCAGACTTTATTTAAAAGAACCCTGCAGTGAAATAAACCCAAAGGTTAAAAACTTGTAAACATTCAAACACCTGTCTGGTTTCAGGGACAAACAGGTAAGAAAAAAAAGAGTCAATTAAAAAAGTAAAGATCTAAGATCTGCAACAAACTTCATAGTTTTAATATTTTTACATTAGAACAAAGAAAAATTAAATATAAAAAAGCATTTCCTGTGAAAACCTCAGAGAAAGCTGAATCATTTGTGAAAATTCTTAAAGTAAACCACAGAAATAATAAATCTTTATATAATAATTATTTTTAATTTAAAGTTTTTATCAAATGTGAGCTTTTTTCATCAAGATTATAAACTTAAGTTTAGTTTTCCATTATTTTCAGATTTTATATATAAAAAACATTAAACCTGTAAAAACAGATTTCACATGAAACTGTTTTTATTTGCTGTAAATTTTTAAACGACTCAGAATCGTCTGAAAATTAGGAAAATCTTTTTTTATGAAAATATTTTTCTGACGTCATTTTGTGCAAATCAGCTGCAGAAGTTTCTACATTTGAATATTGAAATCAAGTTTTCAGTGCAGCAGACATTCAAATTTCCCTTCAGTTGTTTTGAATGATAGAATTCTGTTCAGGACTTTAGTTTAACTTTGAGTTAACTTTTATATCTTTATAAATTTTTTCCTCTTTAAACAAAACAACTAATATTTAAAACGTTTTTACTTTTAAAATCTGATTCAGTGTTTCACACATTCACTTTTAGCTACTGTTTTGCTAGCTTTAGCTTTCAGTTTAGCCATTATTATTTTTATTATTATTTTTGTTTTTACCGTTTGCTAGTTTTAGTTTTTTAATAATCTAGTTAATTAATTTTGTTATAGCTTGTAGTTCCTGTTTTATTTTGTTTTTTAGATAATATTTTATACCTTTAGCTATTATCTAATATTTAACTTTAGGATTCTACCTAATCTTAATATATAATAATAATAACAACAACAATAATAACTATAATAGTTATCCGTATGCTATTCTTGTTTTTTAGTTACTTTTTCATTTGTTGTTATTTTTGGCCTTTAGCGTGTTTTACATATTACACCTTTTGGCTATTAATTTGTTAGCATTGGCTTTTAGCTAATGCTGTGCTAATTTTTGCTTTTAGCTAGTGTTTGCTTAGCTTCAATTATTGGCTACAGTTTTGCTTCCTTTGGGTTTTAGAAAATGTTTTGTTAGCTTAAGCTCGTTTAGGCTTTTAACGACTGTTTTGCTAGTTTTAGCTTTTAGATAATCTGGTTATATTTTGTTAGTTTTAGCTTGTAGTTCCAGATTTATTTTTGGTATTTTAGCTAATATTTTACTACTTTTAGCTATTATCTAATTTTTTTTTTTTGTTTACAAATTTTGTTTTCTATAGATAATCGTTTCATAGCTAAAGCTAATGGCTATTATTTTTGTATTTTAGCTAGTTTCTTTTTCAATTAATAGTTTGGCCTTTTGCTTGTGTTTTACACATTTCACCTTTTGGCTATTAATTTGCTAGCTTTGCTAGCTATTGGCTACAGTTTTGCTTCTATTGGTTTTGTTAGCTTTAGCTTTTAGCTGTTTTGTTGGTAATTTTGGTCTTTAGCTATTATTATTGTTGCTCTTTTATTCGTTTTGTACTTTTTTGTAAATTAAAAGTAACTTTTGATTTAATTTATTTATTTAAAAAAGGGGCAGAATCATAAGATTCTTTTATTCTTCTGCTACCTTCCATTTAATTTATTATTTTTTGTACGTTGAATTTATGTTTTGTTTTAAATGAATAAATGAATTAAATATTAAAATATATTATTTTTGTTACTTAGTTTGCTCATTTTAACTTATGATTGTTTCTGGATTAAATATGAGCTAAAATAAAAGTAAAAACGTGTTTCAGATGTAAACAAATCAAAGATTTCCACAGTTTTCTATTTAAAAAACACAAATAAATAATCAGGTTTGAAACAGAACCAGAATCAGAACCAGAACCATTGCACCAACCGGACCCGTCATGTAAACAATAAGCAGTTTGTTAAAAAAGAAACCCAGCAGAACCAGGTCCAGTAAACCCCGTCCCCCTGTAGACCTGTTGACCCGGACCCCCCGGGTCCTCCTCAGATGGGTTCTGATCTGCGTCCGTACTGGCTGTGAGTGAAGGCGGTTCTGTGGATGGTGCTCAGCGGGTCACCGGCCTCCCGGTCCAGGCTCCTGCCGGCTCCGGGTCGCTCCGCCTGGACCGAGGCCCACCTGGTGGTGAGGAACCCCCCGCCCAGCAGCATGAGGGCGAAGGAGATCCAGCCCAGGTACAGGGCCGGACCCCAGTCTCTCCTGAGGGGGACCACGCCCTCCAGAGGCTGAGCGGTGTGATGACAGGTCCAGGCCGTGGGAACCAGGATCAGGACCCCCGCCACCACGAAAACAGCCCCAGAGAAGACTTTGACCTGGCCCCGACCCGGGAACCAGCCCAGCCCGGCTCCGCCCACCAGAGCCGCCAAGCCCCCGGCGCCGACAGCAGCATGGATCAGGGCCCTCCACGTGCGGAAACTCCCGGACAGCGACATGAGGGAGCGGTAGAAAGAGCAGTGCAGGCTGCCGTCGTGGGCCAGGTCCCAGTGGTCCCAGTCCAGCCACACCCCGTCCCAGTAGGCCGGCAGGGTGGCCGTCACGTTGTCCACGGTGCCGCTGACCTTCCACAGGGCCAGGCAGCGGGTCAGAACCGCCGCCAGCCACCCCGCCAGCGCCAGCCCCAAAGCGACCAACTCCAGCTGCCTGTTCATGACTCAGACCGGCCCGGTTCCCCTCCTCCTCCTCTCCACACAAAGCAGAAGCAGCTGCGACCGGTTCTGTGGAATTTGGTCCCTGTTTGCTCTGCCGGGCCTTTCAGAAACAAATCCTCCTCTCTCCGGTTCTGTTCCCCTGTGGAGAACAAAGCTCTCCTGTGTGCTCTGTGTTCTGACCCGCTCCGCTTCCGGGCCCTCGGTTCTGACTGAAAACACGCTTCAAAGTCAGGCGAGGAAAAAAAAAAAGTTTTCAGCCACAAGTTCTGACGGGTTCTGGTATTTTCTGCTTCCCAGGCGCCGATGATTCATCCAGGGATTAAATTACACCCAGTCTGCTTCAGTCCTGTTAGCAAAATATCTCTTCAACCAGTGGATTCTGGACTCTCAGGACACGCTGTTTACTTTTAGAGTCAATCACATTAAAGATGGCCACCTTGACTAATCCATGATTAGTTGTAACATTAGACTTTATTTGATAAATGTTTATTTACGTACAATATTAATATGCAACATGTACAGTTTGTATGTAAATAAACGTTTATAAAATAAAGTCTAATGTTACAACTAATCAGAGTCCAGAATCCACTGGTTGAAGAGATATTTAGCTCTGTTGTCCTGTCGATGTCATCATTTACCCAGAATGCTTTGTGTGTAAATAAAATGGCTCTGTCCGTGTTAAAATATATATTTTAAAATTTAGTTTAAAAATTATAAAAACTAAACATACAGTATTTTTACAGTCTTTATTTTACAGTTAAAATAAACGTTTATCAAATAAAGTCTAATGTTACAACTAATCATGGATCCCTTTAACACAAAAACAGCTCTAAATTATTCAGATTTACAGATAAAGTTTAGCTGAAAGTCAATGAGCTCTAACTACAGGAGTCAAACCTGTCTGTCTGTTAGCAAAATATCTCTTGAATCACAAACTCTGAGAACGTCCGTCCGTTAACATTTGAAGTCAACCTGATTAAAAATGGCTGCCACAGCTAGCTACACTTAGCAAACACACAAAAATGACTAAAACTAATTTTTTTATTTGTGTGGCAGCAGCTGAAAATCTTCCCTAATGTGTTTTTTCTGATTGTTTTAGAAAAAAACTGAGTTGTAAAGTAACTAAGTACAAATACTTTGTTACTGTACTTAAGTAGAATATTTGGTTATCTGTACTTTACTTGAGTATTTATTTTTCAGTCTACTTTTTACTTCTACGCCTTACATTTTTAAAAAGGGCAAGAAGAAGAAAGTCGTTATTTTAGTTGAGTTTTGCTTGTTTTCATTCGGCTCGTTATTAAAAGAAATACTGTAAAGATAAACTGCCTCCTGGATAAAGTGAATCTAATTGTTGTTGTAGTATAAATATATATATAACATTTCAACACCGTATTACTTTGTACACAGTCCATCACCAACACAAATCATGTCCCTCTCCAGCAGGACATATCAGACTTATGTAGCCTGAAGATGTATGTGGTATACACATATAAATATATACAGTATATACCTGAAACAGATACATTAGTGCATCCTACATTTTTTAATATTAATATTTTAATAATCATTTAGAAAAACAGTTCTTGATGAGGTCACCTCCCAATAAATATCATTTAAAATATCATTTTTACTCAGTACTTTTACTTTTGATATTTAAGTACAAAAAAATATCAGATACTTTAAGACTTTTACTCAAGTTATATTCTTAGAGGAGACTTTAACTTTTACTAAAGTCATTTTAAGGTAAGATACTTGTACTTTTACTTAAGTATCACTTTGTGGTACTTTATACAACACTTGAAAAAAAAAACGTAACATGTATTGATGGATCTAAAATGAGCTTTTGACACAACGAATCACGAAGTTGTGTTGTAAAAAGCTCTTTTTAATTTAACAAACAGAAATGTTGGCTGTAATATCTTTCTAATAGAGTACAGTGATTACCTGCTCAGTTGGGGTCACTCAACGCTATCAAAGCAAAAGGTGAAGAACCTTGAATATAAGACATATTTTCAGTTGTTTCACGTTTTTGTTAAGTATATAATTCCACGTGTTAATTCATAGTTTTGATGCCTTCAGTGTGAATCTACACTTTTCATCATCATGAAAATAAAGAAAACTCTTCGAATAAGGTGTGTCTAAACCTTTGTATACGCAGACGATGCTGTATTGTATACAGATGCTAAAACAGCCCATGAAGCAGCAGATGTTTTATCTGCAGCTATGGCAGTTTCAAATTAGCTCTGGTGGCCATCAGAATCTGTCAAAGCTTGTTCTTGACTACTAACTATACCAGTTTTCAGCTTTGTAAGTCTTAAAATAGCTGAATTAGAGCCTTTTTTCAAATTAGCATTAGCTGTTAAACTTGTGATTAGTTTCTCCAGGCACTATTCTAGTTTTTTCATCTGCTCAGAACAACAGATAAAATTTAGCTGTTATGCTAATTTCTGCACATTTATATTCATACAAAATTAATTAATGTGCATTGTCTTTTTAAATAAATAAAGGAAATTTGATTTTAAAAATGGATCAAACAAACAGAACAAGCAGAAAGTTTAAACCTAGATTCTTTTTTTTCCCATTCGTGTAACAAAATAAACAGATTTTCAGGAAAAAAAAATCTGATGTTGTAAAACAAAAGTTTATTTGGTCATAAATCTGATTTAATGCATGTTGGTGACAACAGGATGAGCTTCTGCAGCTAAAGTTTCCAGACAAGAAGGAGTCATAGAAGGATGTGTCGTAAAGAAACAGATTATATGAAACTTTACTGAGACTGAAGACATTCTGTTAAAGAAAACAAGAAAAAAACAGGGGAATTTACGTTTATGTTCTAAAATTCTACTTTGTAAGATTCTTAAAATAAGAAAACAATGAGTTATATCAAGTATGTTGAGAATCTTTCTAAGTAATATTTTCTTACTCCATTGGCAGAAATTTTTGACTTAATTTGAGTCAAATTTTCAGGCTAACAAGACAAATAATCTGAC
>JARVGW010000624.1:23659801-23675584 GCA_031762495.1 Anablepsoides rubrolineatus | reverse complement strand
GACACAATCAGTAAATCAGTCTAAAAACAAGATGGAAAAGATTGTTTTTTTGGCTGAATATAAGGTTTTAAAACTTGGTTAGATGGATATTTTTTGCAGTGCAGGGAGAACCAAAACAACAGTTCTTGTCTTTAGTTTAGTTTTGTTTTTGTGGAAAAACAACGGTTTGTTGGCATCAAACTTAAAACTTAATCAATATACTTTTTTTATCTTTAAAGGGTCTTCATGATTGAAAGATGTTCAGCTGTTTTTTTTATAAAAACACATTTTCATGTCGATTTTTCTTTTTTCTTTAAAAGAATCCATAATTTCTCACAGTATAAATGGTTTATTTTTCCAAATAAACAAGCAGAACCTCCTCAAAGACTGATTGATGATTGTATTTCTGCACATTTGCTGCTTCAGTAATCTGTGGTATGCACACGTCCAGGTCGACTCGACAGGAACAGCAGCTCCTGTTCACAATCAGGTATTTTATGTCGCAGTTTGCAGAAGAGGAGAACAAAGAGGGATTTGTTCCTGGAGAGCACCTTCTGCTGCTCCTCCTTTGTGAGCCGTCCTCTATTTACAGAGTGAAACTGAATAAGAGCTAAAAGTCTCCACCTGCAGGGAGGGGCTTCCAAACTGAGACACAAAGCTTTCATTGATCTGCTGCTTTCTAACGATTTACCTCCCTAAAGTCAAAAACATCAAAACTGAAGCAGCAGGTCAAAATGTTTCAAACTAAAATGTGACAGAAGCTAAAGAAAACGTGACGACGGATTCATCAGAGCTGATGGAAATCTGAAACTAAACCGTTTTTTTTATCAGCCAAAACATGTAGGATTAACAACTTAAGAAGCTAAAATCAGCAAAACTGCAGCTAAATGTTACAATTAGCCAAACACTTAACAACACAGTAGCTAAAAGCTAACTGTAGTAGGGGGAGAACAGTTTCAACACTTTTTACATTTGACTCTGTTACTCAGAGATGGTTTGAATTAAACAAACCAAATAAAACAATAAACTTACATCTGTCTGTTAATAATCAAAACCATTTATAGATGATTAAAGCATGTACATTCTTCACAATTTGCTTTTGAAAAGGAAAGGTCAGATGTTGCAACATTGTTTGAGGTGGTTAAATAATGTTAATACAATATATTTCACTGTAAATAAGTTTTATTAATTTTATATTTATATTATTGCTAAATTTATAAGAACTGTAAGTTATAATGATATTACAGATAATCACAAATTGTAGCTAAAAGCTATAATTTGGCTAAAATTAGGAAAACCGTAACCAAAAAGGTAAATGTTACAAAACAGCAGCTAAAGGATGAATGCAGAAAAATGGTAAATATGTTCAAAATGAGCAAAACTGTAAAAGTTCAAATTAGCACAGTAGGTAAAAGCTAAATGTAGCAAAATAGATAAATGCTAAAATTAGCAAAACTATAACTAATAGTTTAAATAAGCAACAAAATAGCTAAAAGCTAGATTTTAAAAATCTGCAGCAGAACTAGACAGCAGCTAAAAGAGAAGCGAAGCTTTTAGACAAAAATAAACCAGCAGCTGAAGTAAATATCAAAGATTAATGTTTTAAAAATAATTGAAAGGATTTTTGTTTCTTTCTTTGGGGAAAATGTTTGAAATAAATAAAAACACATAAAACCAAAAGTCAGAAGATGATTCAGAACTGAGCTGAATGTTTGGATTCATGATTGGCAGAGGTTCTGAAGCTACATTTACTTTGTTAAAGTACTTAAGTAATTTTTGTAATTTTACAAAGTATTTTTTAAAGTCAAACTTTTATTTTGTTACATTTAAAACCTAAAAATGACACTTTTACCTCTTTACTTTAAAATGTAACTGTTACAAATTTACATATTGACGTCATCATGAAGAGTTTCTGCACTCTAAAAACATGAGGTGTTGAATTTACTCAAACAAGTCAGCTGGTTCCACTGAGAGTAAGTATGAGTAATATATTTCCTTTAAAAGAAAATATTTATATTGCTTCACATTTACTCAGCTTGGTTTAGTGAAACCAGTTTGGTTCAGTAAATTCAACAGTTTATTTCCTAGATTGTGTAAAAATACTTTTAATTTCTCGATTTTTGTGAACAGTTTTATGACTTTTACTGAAGTACTTTTCTCATCAGTGAAATTTATTTTTATCAAACTTATTTTCCGTTCAGGTATTTTTACTTTTAGTTATTTTTTAAATACTTTGATAATTTATCAAAAAGAAAAATAAGTAGGTCCTCTGGATGGTTTATTCTTTCTGTTTTCAAACTTTATTCATTTCTTAAAAAAAAAAAAATCCATGTACAATAAAAAAGAAAATACAAATAAAACGAAATTAAAGGCGGCAGAGAGAAGAAAAAATAATCTTATATCAGCCCCTTTTTCTCAAGTATAAATTCAAACAATAATCTTCAGTTAACAAAACATCAAATCTTTCTAGAATTAAATCTTTATGAAATGTTTCGTCTCATTAAAAGAAGAAACCGTCCAGAGGACCTACTTAGTTTTCTTTTTCTACCTGGATTACTGAGACACATCAGGACACCTTAATTATTGGTTAAAACAGAACAAAGTATGTAAAAGTAATGAAAATTAAATAAAATCAAAGTCTCAAATCTTGGATTTTTCAGTTAAAAAAATCGACCTAAATGTTGAAAAGTTTCTGAGTTCCTCCACTTTAAGAACTGACCCTGAAAAATCCTCATAAAGTTAGAGTGAAGTTTAAAGAGAACGCTGAAAACAATGACTTGTAAAAAGTTAACCTGAAACGGGAGGGGGGGTGATAAGACCATCCCCCCCGGCTGTATGCACACAGACTGCAGGCCCGGACCCTCTGTGTTTACACAACCTGTCCTTAGAATGCATCAGAACCCACCTCAGACTGTGTTAGCCACGATACGTGTTCCAGTTCCTGTTTATGTGATTCTATACGCCGACGACACGCTGCTACATTTAGACAGCTGAGTCAGCTCTGAGCCTTCCCAGTCATCGGCCACTCGTTTGGTCTCAGCTGTCCTCTAACACCTCCGGAGCTGAGTTGACTCCCCCAAACCATGGAGTGTGATCTAAGTGACTCAACGAGCAGCTGTTTGTTTCAAACCTGCGGTTTTTCATGATGTAAAATGAGGTTGATGATTCCAGCTCCACCTTCGATGCTTTAAAAGCTCCGCTGCTGGTTCTCAGCCCTGCAGATTGAAACATCAGCAGAATCATGGCTTCGATGGAAGCAGAGATGCTCGCCATGGCTCTGGCCGTCCTGGGCTGGATCTGCGCCTTGGTGTCCTGCATCTTGCCCATGTGGAAAGTGAGGGCTCCCATTGGGATGAACACCTTCGTGACAGAGACTACGTGGGACGGCCTCTGGATGTCCTGCCTGTACCAGAGCACCGGTCACATCAGGTGCCGCAGCTTGTACTCCACGTTGGCTCTGAGCTACAGCCTGAAGGTGGCCCGCATCCTCACCGTTGCCTCCATCCTGACGGGCGCTCTGGGTCTGTTGACGGCCTCCGTCGGGGCAAAGTGCACCCGATGTGTGGGCGAAGAGGCAGCTAAAGCCCGGGTGACGGCAGCCGCCGGATGGACCTTTGTTTTATCTGCTCTGGCGCAGGTGATCCCTGCGTCGCTGTACGCTCACTCCATCATCGTGCACTTTAACGACCCGGGCGTACCTGAGGAGTACAAGTGGGACCTGGGCGCGGCACTGTACCTGGGCTGGGCGGCTGGAGCGTTTCTTCTCTTCGGAGGCATCATCCTCTGCTGCAGCTGCTACAAACCGGCTAAGAAAAGGCCGAACCCATCGTCGGTGGCCATGTACGCCCAAAACAGGCCGACCTCTCCGAGCAGCCACGAGAAGAAGGACTTCGTCTGACGAGCTGCTCTTTTCTCCTGATGAAAAACCTGGAAAAGACCAAAAAAAATAAATAAAAATCTGCTTTGTTTGTTACAAGAAAACATCACATTCCTGCTGTTTTTTTAATTTTTAAGAAACTTTGAGACAAATTCTTCCTTCTTGTTACAGTTAATCAAATGTAGAAATGATGATGTCGTGTTTTGTTTTATAAAGTTTACACACATGTGAGTTACTGTGCTGCTAATAAAAAGCCAGTTTTCAGTATTTGTTTTAAAGTTTTCTTGAATGTTACCTTAATAATAAAAGCACTTTTTAAATGAAAATGCGTTTTTTCTACTTCTTCTTTCTAACAATATTTACAATTATTGTCATCACACTGCAAAAACTGTCCATCTAATCAAGTTTAAAACCTTATATTCAGCCAAAAAAGTCTTTTAAATCTCGTTTTGAGACTGATTTACTAAACAAGAACTGATTGTGTCAGAATAATAATCTTGTTTTCAGAATGTGTCAGATTATTTGTCTTGTTAATTTGAGTCAAATTTTCAGACTAAGTCAAAAAATTCTGCCAATGAAGTAAGAAAATTTTTACTTGGTAAGATTCTTGAAATACTTGATTTGACTCAATTTTTTCTTATTTCTAGAAATTATTTGGTTAAGAAAAAAAAAACGTATGTTTTGTGAACAAAAAGTGAAGCTGTGTTGATTTTGCTCTAAAATCTTTAATATTCTGGTCTTAAAACCTGAAAGATGTGGACTTAAAACTGTTTAATTTAGCTGATAATGTGGATGTTTTTTTAGTGAAACAAGGTAAAAAAAAACATTTTGTTTTGTTTGATTAAAACTGCAGCTCACCCCAGCTGTTCCTTCACCTGTTGACTCTATGATAAGAAGAACCTCTACAGTCTTTAAAACAATGGTTCTGTTGGGTTTCATCCTGACCCGGGGGGGCCGGGGGGCATTCCTCTGGAGATGCTCCAAACTGCAAAACTAGTGACGAACCCATTAGAACCCAAACAGAAGAGAAAAGCTCAGCTGAAGGAGTTCCTGAGGATTTTTGTTAGATTTTAAAACTTTTAAACTTTAGTTTGTTTAAAAGAGTTTTATGGGGGGGGTTTTGCCCACATTGTTGTTTTTTAATATTATTTTTGTTGAATTTTCAAAGGAGCCATTCATACATTTGTTATCTTAATAATGATAAAGATATAATTCACACATATTCAGTCCAAGTTTGCATATTTGTACATTTAAAAACCTATGATTTAAACATTTAGGTCAGGAACGAGTGATCAAACAGATATACCAATCAACCATAAAAAGACAAACAAAAACACACAAAGACTCTCTGAAAAGTACAAAAGAAACAAATTACATTTATACACACCAACTATTTTATTTAATCTTATTTACCTATTATTAATCTTATTTACTTATTACCTAATTTCCCTCTGGGATCAATAAAGTATTTTTGAATTTAAATGAATTTGAATTTACCAGGGTCATACAAATCTTATATTAATTTTCTTTTTTAGGAGAATGTTAAATGTTGTTACAGAAATATATAACAATATAATATATGATTGTGTTCAAGATGAAGTCAAACCTTTGATTTCTCTTTTCATGTTTTTAATTTAATTTAATTTATTTATTATTTTGTTTTGTTATTGAAATTTGAAGTTTATTTTTGATTTTATCTGAGAAAAAAGGGGCAGATATAAGATATAATTTCTTCTTCTGCTGCCTTTCATTTATTTATGATTTGTGTCTTAATTATATAGAATTTTTGTTTTTAATTATATGAATGAACGAATAAACCTAAAAGTTTTACATCTTTAGCAAATGAATAAAATGATCAAAGCTCCTCAAACTTTTCTTGCTTCGCTTCTTATATGTATGTTATTCTTTTTAAAGGGAAAAGTTGCTAACATTTGTACACAGATTAATTTAATCTAATCTATAGCTTGTAAAGTAACTACTGTTTGTAAAATAACTAGTGTGTGAATCTCTGTACTGATGCTGCTGTGACACCTGAAGTTCCCCTCAGTGGGACAATAAAGGCTATTTCTATTTCTATTCTATTCTATTTATTCTTTTCTTCTTTCTTTGAATTTTTGAGTTTTTTCTTTGTTTTGTTTCGTTTGTTCTTGTTTTTGTAATGGGGACATCTCTTTGGTTCTTATGCTTGTTTGTTGACTGGCTGTTCTGTTAAAAAGCAATAAAAAGAAAGTTACAAAATGGCCGCCACAGCCATCAACAAAACTGTTTTAAAATCCTCCTGAATCCTCCTTCAGAGTAAAAACACCCCTGCAGCTGTAAAGGGCCTCTTTGTGGTCCGGCTCTTTGTGAAAGTGGGCCGTGTAAGCCGATAGTGGAGGTCCAGGTACCGCCTCTGATGATGTCACCCCCACCTGTGACTCCTCCCCCCCTGCACCTGCCACGCGGTATAAAGAGGGTACGGTTCAAGCAGAGGGAGCAGATTCTCACACACCTGCAGGTTCAGGACTATTAATTCAGCAGCAGCAGAGGAAGAAGAGGAGGAGGAAGATGTCTATAGGACTGGAGCTGATCGGGATCTCCCTGTGCATCCTGGGCTGGATCATCGCCATCGTGGCCTGCGCCCTGCCCATGTGGAGGGTGACGGCCTTCATCGGCAGCAACATCGTGACGGCGCAGATCATCTGGGAGGGTCTGTGGATGACCTGCGTGGTCCAGAGCACGGGCCAGATGCAGTGCAAGGTCTACGACTCCATGCTGGCCCTGTCCCAGGACCTGCAGGCCGCCCGGGCCTTAACCGTCATCTCCATCCTGCTGGCTATCCTGGCCGTGCTGGTGGCCGTCACCGGCGCCAAGTGCACCAACTGCATCGAGGACGAGGCCTCCAAAGCCAAAGTGATGATCGTCTCCGGGGTCTTCTTCATCGTCTCCGGCGTCATGCAGCTCATACCCGTCTCCTGGTCCGCCAACACCATCGTCAGGGACTTCTACAACCCGCTGCTGACAGACGCCCAGCGCCGGGAGCTGGGCGCCGGGCTCTACATCGGCTGGGCGGCGGCGGCGCTCCTGATACTGGGGGGCGGGCTGCTGTGCTGCTCCTGTCCGCCCCGCGAGACCCGCTACAGCAACTCCCGGATGGCCTACTCCGCCTCCCGGTCCATGGCGGGCCCGGGGCTGGAGAAGAAGGACTACGTATGAGCGGGGAGGTCAGCCAAGGAAGGACGTTAATCACAGCCGGAGTTTTATAAACGTCTCTGAAGTTTGTCCTAAAAGGGACATCTGAGTGGATTTATTTGTGTCCTTTTTAAATCACAGACTTTTTGTAAAATGTAAACCTGTTTTTTTAGTGTGTACGACTCGTGAACCCATTTCAGTGTAAAGGTTTATGAAAAAAAGAAGTTTAAAAACAGAGCTGTGTTGTGATTCATCAGCTACAGCAGAGGTAATAACTGTTTTTTTCCTGTGTGGGTATAAAAAAAAGAACATATTTTTAACCACTTTGAGCCTTTAAACATTTCAGAATTTGCACCAAAGCCGCAAAAAAACAAACTGTATTCTTTTACAACTTGTTTTTTTTTTTACATTTACTCGTCTTAAATTTGATATAAATGTTGGGTTTTTAAATAAAACTGAATTTTTTTAGCTGCTGAATGTTTTTTTTTCTTCTCATTTTAAAAAGGACACGTTATCTCCTGTTAGAAGAACAAAAACTTCATGACTCAGTGAACCTTTAACAGAAACGACAGTGGGTTTCACCTCAGTAAGACTACATTTGATCCTAAAGGTCGTGTTACACACACACACATCCTTGTATTTGCATCAAACTGAGGACTTTGTATTGACTTCCATTCATTTTTGTAACCCTAACCCAAAAATTTTCCCTAAAACTAACCATTACTGGTTTATAGTTAACTCTAACCTGAACCAGAACTTAACTCACATCATACCTCTAAACCTAACTAGTAAACCACAGTAGATTTGGAAAAAAGTGAGGGCCAGGAAAATGTCCTCAAATGTCTCAAAAATGATCTCACTTACCACGGTCCTCACTCTGTAGCATAAACAAGAACACACACACACACACAGAACAATTAGTCAAAGATCAGTGAACAGGCAGGAGGCGAGGAGTGTGAGGGCAGAGCAACAGTCTGGATTACATCTGAGCTGATCTGTCTGATTGTTTTTATAGATTTAATCCAACACATTTAAATTTACTCAGATTAAAACCCCCGTTGTCACGGCAACCGTGATTCCCACCCTTTCAGCCAGAACACGAGCCGCCACACCTGAAGACAAAGAGCCGAAGGTGTGCGCATGAAAAATTCACCAACATGTCACGGTAAATATTAGTGAGCGCTGCTGAGGCCAGATCACTTTACAGGATCAGTGTCGCTTCCAATAATCTGCTCCAGATTACAGTAACTTCAGATTATTACAGTAACTACAGAATAAATTAACTACAGAATAAATTAACTACAGAATAAATTAACTACAGATTACAGTAACTACAGATTACAGTAACTACAGATTACAGTTCATTTCTTGGAAATAATAAATCATTTAGAAGTCGGGGGTTCTTGTTTATTACCGTCAGCTGTTACATTTGATCAGAGATCATCACTTCCTCCTCCTCTGACTCAGAATCACAAAGGTGAAGAAACATTCAGATTATTATCAGTCAAAGTTTTTGATGAGCAAAATGTTTTTATTTTAAAATGGATTATGAGTGTAGAGGAAATTGTGAAACAGTTTGAAACCAGAGAAAAGGTTTTTCTGTGAAGATTCTGTGTGAAGAGTGCTGAATCAGCTGAAATCAACGAGGCATAAGAGCTACAATAAACACCAGCTAAAAGCAGCAAAATAAGCTAAAATAAGAGTTAAAAGCTAAAAAACAAAAGGACATCTAGATATCAAAAGTAAAAGAATAGTAGCTAATAGCTTAATACAGCAAAAGCTGTAAGTTAAAAACCAAAAAACAAAGGGCAACCTCAAAATGAACAGAGCACTAGCTAAAAGCTAAAGGGGCTAACAAAAATATTAAAAGGATAGCTACAAACCAAAAGTAACAAAAGGTTTGCTAAAAGCTAAAACTAGCAAATAGCAAACTAAAAATGAAAAATAGAAAGCATTACTAAAACCTAAACATAGCAAAATGCTAGTAAATGGCTAACTAAAAGCTAAAATAACAAAAGACTGGCTAAAAAAACAAAGTATCAGACATAGCTAAAAGCTAAAATAGCAAAAGGCTACATACAACTATTTAAAAGCTAGTTAAAAACCAAAAAAAAAGCCAAAAGGCAACCTCAAAATGAACAGAGCACTAACTAAAAGCTAAACACAACAAAGTGCTAACTTAGTATCAAAAGGCTAGCTAAAAGAGCCAGAATTGAAAACTAAAAGTAGCACAAAAAGATAAAAACAAAGCCAGCAGCTAAAACAGATTTCAAAGAGAATAAAGTTTTTGAAGAAACTGAATGTATTTCTATGGGTAAATATTTGCAAATACAAAAAGAAAATAATTAAAAAATATAAAAGTTACTAAAAACAAAAGTCACAAGTCCTGAATGAGCCGAACGTTTTGATATACAAGCTAAAATAGCTCAATGTGCAGCTCCTCTACATTTGTTTGTTTTTATTGTACAGTGTCCTCGGGGGTCCTGAAAGGCACTTTATAAATAAAATATATTATTATTATTAAGTAGATATATTTAAAGAGCAGTAGAGAAGAATAAAGAAAAGTCTGAATTTAAAGATGCAGAATTATTTCTAAATGTTTTTGACAGGAACAGTTTTAAAGATTAACTCAGACCACGTGGACCTCAAGTTCTCCAGGATGGAATTAAACTGCGTCTTATCAAAACACACCTGAACAGAGAAGAAAGGACCTTCTGTGAGTATCTCTGGTCACGCTCTGTTAGCTCCGGCCAAACCAGAGTCATGTGACCGAAACTGGGGGCTGTGAAAGGCAGGGAGGTTACCTGGCACCTGAAGGGCCAGGAAAAACCAAACCCCCACCTGAGTCCAGTCAGCAGGAACTGAAACATCAAAAAACTAACTAAAACAGAACATTTCACAGGTCATAAAGTTACTTTGTTGCTTTTTTACTATAATCTTTTTATGTGTTTTAAATGGAAAATACACAGAAATTTGATCAAGTTAAAAAATAGCTTTAAATATTTTAAGCCTAAAAAAGTCAGAAGTTTATTCACTTCCTTTATTTAAAAACACAACTCATTAAAACACAATTGTCTCATTTGCAAGAGAAAAGAAACGAATATATGGAGCTAAACTAGTGCCAAACATTTTGTTAAATCAGTCAAATCAATATAGAATATCAATGATTATTTTGTCCATTATGATTCCACATGATTATCAGAGGCCCCGCCCCCAAACAAACAAACAAACAAACAAACAGGGCCAGAGGTTTGAAACTGAAAAAACTAACTGAGAAACAGTTTGAAAAAAGAAAAAGCTTTTATGTAAAGCCTGTGTGTGTGAAGAGAGCTGAAATCTGTGGTGTTAGAGCTTAAACAAACAATAGCTAAGCTAACATAGATGAAAATGCTAAAAGCATCAAAAGGATAGTTAGATGCACAAATGCAAAAGGCTAGCTAAATAATAAAAGTAAAAATAGAAGTTAAAAAGTAAAAAGCAAAAGGCTAGCTGAAGTTAAAACGGCTAATGTATTAAAACAATAACTAAAAGCCAAAAGTAGCAAAGGGCATGCTAAAAGCTAAAAACTAGCTAAAGGCTGGTGAAAAACTAAAACAGAAATAATAGCTAAAATGCCCACATGAGAAAAAGCTAGCTAAAAACTAAAACGTTAAAAGGCTAGCTTAAAACTAAAACGTTAAAAGGCTAGCTAAAAAACTAAAAATGTTAAAAAACTAAAACGTTAAAAGGCTAGCTAAAAAACTAAAAATGTTAAAAAACTAAAACGTTAAAAGGCTAGCTTAAAACTAAAACGTTAAAAGGCTAGCTAAAAAACTAAAAACGTTAAAAGGCTAGCTTAAAACTAAAACGTTACAAGGCTAAAATGCTAAAAGGCTAGCTAAAATCTAAAATGTTAAAAGGCTAGCTAAAAAAACAAAGAAATCAAAAATTATAAGTACAGGTTAATAAGTAAAATGCCAATAAAAAAAAAAAAAGCAAAAGCCCAGCTAAAAGCTAAAATAACAAAAGGTTCTAAAGGTCAAAATAGCTAAAAGGTTAGCTAAAAAAAAGCATCAATATAGGGCCAGAAGTTTAAAACTGGGGGGGGACTAGAATCTGAAAAGTAGTGGACTGGGAGTCTTTTTCAGCCACCTGTAGAGCACACCTGTGAGTACAGGTGAAGGTTTCCCTCTAAACAAACAGAGGATTCATGCACAACTCCTGTGGACTCAGATGAGCAGCAGTTTGCAAGAACAAGAATATAAATAAGTTGGTAAAAAAAGTAACAAAATAAAACAACAAAAATGAGATTTAAAATCTGATCTAAGTGAAAGTTGTTTCAGATGCTCTTAACGGTTCCTGTTCAACTCTTTTATGAGTTTGTTTCTCCTAACAGAGATAGCTCTATCTGCTGCAGGTGAGATACTGACCACTCATCACACTAACATTCTTCACAGGAACTAACCGTTCCTTTTCTGCTTAAGTTAATAAAACTGAACGCGTTCTTGGAAATTTAAAGAGAAGAGATGATTTGAGCCTGAAGAATGTCAACATTTTTAATTTTAGCTGGTTGTTCAGACCGTTTGTCCTCCCTCACATTCCTTTCATCTGAGCAGCAGTGAGAATGTCTGCTGCAGCTGAAACAAACCAGCACCGGTTTGAAGCAGATCATTTAGAGTATTGCAACATTCGGTCACATTATGATACTTTATGGTTTTATTAAAAATAAACACTTAGATAAAAAAACCCTGCAGTGATTGTTTAGTTCAACGGCTGTCTTTAAACAATACAAATAGTACATTTGTATTTTTATTAAAAAGAAACAATGTGTTTTGTAGATTCAGTTAGCTGTGGCAGCCATCTTGAATTGGACTGACTCCAAAATTGTATCAGCTGTAGACAAACATTAAGTTATTATTTCCTGGGAGTTTCATTAAAAATCATCCAGTGGTTCATGAAATATTTTGCTAACGGTCAAACTAGGTTGATGTAAACAGCTGAAACAAATGTTATAAGTAACAAATCTAGTGCAATGTGGAGAGCTCAGAGTATGTATAAGGTATGACTCTCAGCTACTACCACACCAAGTTTTACTTCAATATTCATACATCTGGCTGAGTTTTAGATGTTATTGTGTTTTGTAGATATGGTTAGCTTTGGCGGCTATCTTGAATTGGTTTGGACCTAAAATGTAATCAGTTGTAAACATTAATTCAATGATCGTTTTGTGAAAGTTTCATTATAAACCATCCAGTGGTTCACGAGATATTTTGCTAACAGATACAGTTGACTAACACATAAAGCTGAAAAGCCGTGGCAGCCATCTTGAACAGGGCTGATTCCAACCACTCGCAGACATGAATCCAGTAATTGTTTCATTTAGTTTGTCCAGTAGTTTGAGATATTTTGCTAACACACACCATCCCCCAGCCTCAGCATTAGCAGATGATAAAACTGCAATTAAATATATTCTGACCTTTTTAGCCGTTTTGTTTTTCCAGCATGATCCATGGTTTGGGACACCGCTGCCATCTAGTGGAAAAGACCAGAACTGCACCTCCATCAAGCTGCAGGTAAACAAAAACAAAGGTTTGAGTCTAGATTAAAAGCTGCTATAAGTTTTGTATTTAAACCTCTTAAAGTATAATTTACTAACCGATTCTCTTGATTTACTGCAGAGTAACCGATTCTGTTTTGTTCTTCCAGGGAGCGACAAAGTGTTTCAAACTGTGTCCTCCTTTGTTTATAAAATAAAATGTATAGATTGATGATAAATAAACACCTGACACCTGAAATATCATGAAAGTCTCATTTAATGATTTGTGCAAAATCAGAAATAAAAAAAAAATATTCCACATTGTCCCATTTTTTCATTTTCTTGCAATTTTTCAAACCAAACATCTAAATATTTTAGATTTTTCTACTTTTTCCTAATTAATCATGAACTCCGTCCTTTAACATGTCCACGGTCACATGACGTCCACGGTCACATGACGTCCACATTCAGGGTCGTCTCTTCATCGTTTGTTGGAGTGTAAAAATATGCAGCGTCTTGCTCGTAGATGATGGTAACAGTTTCATCAGGATCAACTGAAGTCTTTTGTTGATACGCCTGAAAAAAATAAACTAAATAAAACTAGAGAAACTGCGAAAAAGCTAGTGTTCTTGCTGAAAACTTTAGCTGAAAGCTGCTGAAATTGAGCTGAAAATATTTAAAAGCTAAAGCGTTGTGAGATAAATTAAAATAGCTGAAAGAGAAGAAAAAACAAAGCCTAAATTTGCAGAAAAACAGTAAAAAGGAGCAAAAATATAGTTAAAATAGATCTACAGCTACAATAGAAGAAAAAAGCTACAGTTAGCTTAGTTAAGCTAAAGGTAGCAGACAAAAGTTTTAATTACAACCCAGATGGTGAAAATGCTATAAAAAGTTAAAAAAATTGCAGAATAAAAAGTAATAAAGTCAAACTTATTTAGTAAATAGCTTAAAACAGCCAAAATATTAAGTAAAACAGCTAAAATGTAGCTGGAGGTTTTTATGTTTAGCATCAAGAAGCATAAGGAGCACAAGCTTGCTGAAGTTAGCAGAACTAAATTGTATTATGTATAAAAGATGTGTATTTAGCTTAAACAGCTAACTTTAGCTTAAATTGCAGCAAATAGCTGAATATGGCACAAAGTACCAAAAATTAGAAAAAAAGCAGGAAAATATCAGAAAGAAGCAAACTTTAGCTGAAATTAGCAAAAGAAAGTAGCTAAAATTAGCATAAGAAAGTTAAAAAGAGCAGAAGCATAATGTGTAAGGTGCTGTAAAGATTTAAAAAGATTGTTGTTAAAAACAGCTACATTCATTTTCAACAGCAAAAAAGTGGTTAAAAAATGAAAAAAGCATAAAAAGCTGAAATGAGCTGAACGTTTTGATTAGGAATTGTTAAAATAGCACAAAAATTGTGGAACGAGTTAGAAGCTGAAAAACGTATGGAAGAAAAAATGATCAATAGTGTGAATGATTGTGAAACATTTACACTACTGAAATGACTGATCAACAAGCTCAAACTGAGTTTTTAAAGCTAAAAGCGATGTTTCCATCATCAGCGTGGGTGAAAGTTTAGCTGCTAATCGTCCCACCTTCTCCAGCAGCTGCAGCCTCTCCTGGTTCAGCAGGTTACTCTGTCTCAGCTGGCTCACGGTGCTCTCCAGGCCCAGCAGCTTGTCCAGGTGCCGGCGGTGTCGCTGCTGCAGGACTTTCACCTTCTTCTGCAGCTGGGCCACCACGGCCTCCAGCTGCCGCTTGCTGAGCCGGTCCCGGTGGTACCTGCGGGTCCAGAACAGGGTTATTACAGTTAACTAAAACTAACTAAATGACCAAAAAACATTTTAGTTAACTGAAATAAAAGCTGTAATAAAATAAAAAAATGATAACTAAATCTGTATAATCTTTTTACAAAACTAACTAAAACTATAGATAGATTATCCTTAGTTTTAGTGTTTGTCAATTTATTTTGAGCAATGTGGATCTTTTTTTTTTAATTGAGTAGTTTCACATCAGCTGTGGGCTGCAACATTTGTTTTAACTAGTGACCAAATATCTGCTGGTTAATTAACTCACAGGAACTCACAAGCTGGAGGATGGATTGGCAAATATGTTTATTCAACTATAAAACTATAAACTAAACTAAAACTAAGCATTAAAAATGCAATAATAACTGATAAAAACTAGTAAATCCACTGTAAAAACGAATTAAAACTGAATTAAATAAAAAGTCACAACAAAATAAAACTAAACTATAATAAAAAATCTAAAACTATTCTAACTTTGGTCCAGAACAGAACCAGGCAGGAGGAGTTAGCAGACGTGCAGCTAAATAAGAAGACGATGAATGGAGATTTGTGTTTTTACCGGTGCTCCTGCAGCTGCTGAGCTTCTTGCTCCGCCTCCTCCGAGGCTCCTCCCCCCTCCGGCTCCTCCGAGGCTCCTCCCCCCTCCTCAGCGTCCAGGCGCTCGGGGGTCTGGACGTGTTTGGACACGATGGGCAGGGTGGAGGAGATGGGCTGGCAGCTCAGAGCGGAGGACAGAACCGTGTCCTGGGAGAACTGGGTCCTGGTCTGGCTGGGAAGGACGTTTGGGATGGTCTCAAAGTAGGCGATGACCTCCTGACCCACCTGGACCTGTAAGGACTCTTCAGGGTCAGGCGGGTCCAAGTCCAGCGACCCAGAACCGCTTAAAATGGCTGCGGGGATTCTTTTACAGAGCTCGGTTTGGGTTTCTGACACCAGAACCAGCTCCGAGATGTTGGTGGGATCATCTGCTGTCTGACAGGAGGTCAAAGGATCATTCAGACCCGAGTCCTCCGCTGGTCCCCGTGGGTCCAGATCCGTCTGAAGAGACCCGGCACCGGAGTCCATCAAGCTAAAATCACCTGGCTGTGATTGGTCAACACAAACCTCATACAGGTGAACCGTGTGGAACAGATTCTGCACCTCTGCGCCCTCCAACAGAACCGACCCAGTTTGACCCGGGTCCAGTCTGAGACGCTTCGGCTTCTTTTCAGGCTGAGCCGGAGTTTTCCGTTTCTAAACAGAAACAACAAACAGTTATTTTATCAAATTATGTGTTTATTAAACTTTAAGAACAACAATTACAACAAAAACTAACATTTAGCAAAACAGCAGCTGAACGCTAAACTTTAGCTAACAATAGCTGAAAGCTAATATTTAGCAACACAGGATCCTAAAAAGTAAAATTTAGCAAAACAGTGCTAAAAACTACAATTTAACAA
>JARVGW010000624.1:23521183-23532942 GCA_031762495.1 Anablepsoides rubrolineatus | reverse complement strand
GGGTGTAGAGCTGGTCCGCTGTTCCACGACCAGGACGAAAACCACACTGCTCTTCCTGAATCCGAGATCCGACTATCCGACGGACCCTCCTCTCCAGGACCCCTGAATAGACCTTACCAGGGAGGCTCAGAAAAAACAACCAAAAAAAAAAAAAGACAAAACATTATACACTTCACCATTACTACCCTTCATAAAAACCAATGTGATGGAGAATTGCCAAAAAAAACCTTAAGGAGCTTGATAAGTGGCAATCTCCATTTAAACAAATAAAATTAAAAAAGTTATCTATTATAAAAAACATGGTGGCAAACACATTTCTTTATATAAACAACTAAAAATATTTAATACACAAACCCATATGGGAAATTCAAACACCTTAAAAGCAATAATTTGACTCTCTGTTTAAACTGTTCTTTAGAAATTTGAATTTAAAACCTTTGGAAACACAACTAGATGTAAAAAGTGCCAGTGTTGCCAGAAAATAAACACAGAGCTTACTCAGATCAATGGCTGCCACAGAGAGCTAAACTTAAAAACAAAAAAGGCTAAAACTGTTAACTTTACACAATGAAGAGCTCAAATATGGTTGGTAGTAGCTGAGAGTCATCCCCGACACATACTCTGACACACATACACTTCTTATTGGTTTAAGATTTTTAAGTTTGATTTGAGAAATCTTGAATGAGAAGAAGAACCTTTTCTGAAAAAGCTTTGTTAAATGTCTTTCAAAATAAAAAGCAGAACTTGTTCATAATTTCAATTCTTAACATTACTGTATTTAATGAAAACGATCGTCGAATGTCAGCTAAACACTCAAAAATAGAAACAGAAATAAAGACAATAAATTAATGTAAAATGCATAAATAACAGTCTTTTTAAATCAACAGCAGATAGCGGTGTCAGGATAAAATGATAAAATCACAACAAAAAAAGCATTTCCTCAAACTAAGATCTGTTTTTTCACATAATCCTAATCCCAGAGAATAAATTTGAGACTCACTCCGACGACATTGATGGTTTGGATGCAAACGTCTCCTGCCACCTGAATGGAATGGACTCGTTTCACCGGGACACGGTGTGGAAACGTGAAGAAATCCTTCCCGTTGACTTTAATCTGAAACACCATCACAGTTAAACCATTTAAAACCATAAAGGAGGATTTCATCAATCTAGAAGATTTCAAAATAAATCATCAAATATTTTATCAGTTGAAGTTATTGAAGTTCTTTGATTTGGTTGATTATTATATTTTGACACTTATTTATCAGGATCATAAAAACACTTTACCTACAAACATCTAATTACATTTTACTAAAAGAGAAAGTTGTTATAATCTCAAAGGGACAGAAATGTTTGTTAAACACAAGTTCATGTATTTTTAGGAAAATGTTAAAAGTAAATTTGTTACAGAAATATTTAACAATATAACATATTTGTGTTCAAGATGAAGGGGTTTTTCTTTTCATGTTTTTCATTTTCTTTTCTTTCTTTCTTTCTTTTTTCTTTTGTTTTGTTTTTGAAATTTGAAGTTTATTTTTGATTGATTTTATCTGAGAAAAAAGAGGCAGATATAAGATTTTGTCTTCTTCTGCTTCTCATTTATTTATGATTTGTATCTTAATTATATTGAATTTTTGTTGTTTTTAATGATATGAATGAATGAATAAACTAAATTAAATAAATGTTTAAAAAGTGCCGAATCAGCTGCGCCATGAAACACTAACTTCCAACAGGAATTCAGGACTTTTATTTTGAAATAATTTGAGAAAAAAGGGCTGATATTTTGATGTGCAAACTGTGGACAAAGTAAGGTTACCATGAAGGACCACTGTGTGTGCGTGCGTGTGTGTGTGTGTGTGCGTGTGTGTGTGTGTGTGTGTGCAGTGACCTGGTATCCCAGTGAATTGACCATGACGGCCACTTCGAAGCTCTTCCCCTTAGAGAACGGCATCTTGCGGATCTTCTCCTCTGACCCCCAGTCTCCATCCAGGCGGGAGTTGAAGACCACTTTGTCCCGGCCGTCGAAGCGAGGGTTGAAGTGGAGGGCGACGTCGCTGGACTCCGTGTCTCCACACAGGAGGTTGAGGTGGAACCTGTCAAACACAACATCAGAGGAAATATCAAAGGAGATTGTAAAAAGAAAAGATTTATTGCTCAGTTTGTCTGTAAAACATATTTACAGAGATTAAAAAGTGAGGAAAGGTGAGCTGAGATTACACAGGGTGGGTCCTCGTGGTTCAGATGGAGTTAAAAGCTTTCAGAGATAATAAATGATAATAAAACCAAACCCTACATGTGAAACCAGCTCACTCTGTTCCTCTCAGACGTGGTTAAATTGATCATTTTCCTGCTTTTAGAACCTTTAAAATAAATCTAAATTTATTCTTTTGGGAATGAGAATCTGCCTCCATAAATAAAAAATAACCAAAATCATATTTGTCTTCCACTTTACACTATAGTTCAGAATAAATATTAAAAAAATATATTTTTTCTTCTCTTCCAACACAGAAAAAAAAAACATTTTATTAATATTTTCCTGTTTGTTAAATGGGAAGTACTTAAATTATAAAAAAAATACTTTTTCTTTGCCACTCTTGGTTGTTTGCTGTAAAAATTAAAGAAATATATATTTTTATAGTCAGAAATACTTAATACAAAAGGCACAATAGTCTTAAACTTAAACATATTTTGATCTTGAATTAATTTTTTTAACTCGCCAATTGACTTTTAAAGTCAAGAGAAAAAGAAAATTTGGTCAGATTTAATTTTTTTGTTGCCCCCCTCCCTTTTTTAGGGCTTCCATAGTTTATTCCTGAGTTTGTGAACATTAACAAACATGAACTTATTTAGAAAAATAATCACATTTTTACATTATAATAGACTAAGTTTTATCAAGGTGAGGTACTGGAATAAACTAGTTATTTAATAAAATATTAACTAATTAATACTAGTCTAACCTCAAAATAAACTTTTTTTATAATAATGTTTGTTGAAAGTTTTGTCTCAAATCTGTACAACCGTTTGGGATGGATGACTATTTTTCACGTTCTTTATCATATTTAACATTTTACATGTTAAATCAGGATTTCTTCATAAAACTGCTCCTCTGCTGACATTTTAAAGAGAGATTTTAATAATTGACCTGGTGATGTCTTTAGGAACGGAGCCCTGGATGAAGATGGACGCCCCGTCCCTCAGGCCGCCATGAATCGGACCGAGATAGGGAATACTCTGCAGGAAAAGAAACAACCAGGAAACTTTATTTCAATCTAATAAAGCTTGAATCAGGATTCTCAGCAGGTACTTACAGGGTTGTAAACGGGCTGGTATCCTTCAGGAGAAACAAACATGACGGCAGCAGGAGAGACGAGGGAAACCGGAGGAAACGGTTCACTTTATACCAGCGTTGGAGGGAGGAGAGACCAAACCCTGAACTGCTTCACTCTGTTTACTTTGGTGGCACCGGTTGAATATTTGACCCTGCAGAGGAGTGGCTCTGAGTTTCAGCAGTGCGTTATAAAGGTTTTAGATCATCTGTAATGTGCTGATTCTTTCAACATTTTGAGCAATGATTCCCAACCAGGGGTATATTACAGGGGGTACGTGGAAAAATGTCCCCGGTGTGTGAAAAAATAAATAAAAATAAGACTAAGATATGTAGTGCCCTATGATTTCAACAATGCGAAATAAACACAAAATTGAATCCACTTTTAAACGTGGAATCTCATGGAATTTGCTCATTTGGGTTGAGTTTCTGACGTATTTTGGACGCAGCTGTTTTCTGCACCTGGTTTATTTATTTAATTACTTATTCACTTTCAACTATTTTCATCTTTAGGTTTAGTTAAAGTAAAAAAAGCCTGAGAATTAAACGTTCTATGAGGTTATATAAATAATTTTCATTTAATAATCAGTTGTAGCACATTATAGTTTTGGAGAATCATCATTACGTTTGACAGAGGAGGTACTAGTGGTACAACAAAATGGCTCAGGGGGTACACAAGTCTAAAAAGGTCGGGAACCACTGATTTAGAGGCTCATCAGCTGACGTTACTCAGCTGTGATGGAAGAGGTGAAAGTTTAAAGCTTCTGGTATACAACTTAAGAGAATTACAGAACATTTCTGATCTGTTCAGGTGATAAAAACAATAAAGTTTTTGTGTAAAACTTGACCGGCAGGTGAGCCGATAAATCAGCTCCACTCCCTGCTGAGTGCCTGCGACTGTGAAAACACAAAGCATACAATAAAGCAAACAGTAACAGAATCAGATTTTCATCTTTTACAGACTCTAGAGTCTATGAACAGATTCACATTTTATGCTGTTATAATCAATTATGAACTGATTCTTGATAAATTGTTACATCCCTAATTTGTTGTGTATTAAATCTTGGTTAAATGTTTCCTCTATATTTCATGTGTAGTCACATATTTTTATTGGAGAAAGGCTTAAGATTACAAAGAATGTCAATCTCTTTATAAAAAATATATTACTTTACTTTAGTAGTTTCTTGCATCAACAAATCATTGTTATAATCTAAGCATGAAGTTAGGAGAGGAGTCAACATGTCAATGGGGTGTAGGTCTACTTCATTTACATTTATATCAGCCCACAGTAACTGGCTTTACATGTGAAAGCCTCACCTACACCTGAGGAGAGGGGGCAAAGTCCACGTCAATTCTCGGCAGTTTTCAACAGTGTCCCATTCTGACAAAAAAATTTTTTGCCAACAGCCCTGAATCTCAAGTTTCACGGCAATTTTCTGTGCCAATAACTGCCGAAAATACCAGTTTTAATGCAGTGTCTTCATTGAAGCTTTGATCAACTAAACGTGCGAGGCGAATTACAAAAACATCAATCCTTCAGAGAACAAGAGCTGGCACATGAATGCTGGGTGTTTCCTGATAAATCTGACACATGTTTACTTTTTATATCGGAATATCATAAAGTTCAGGTAAAAGCCTTAATAATCATTAATAAATGGTTAGTTAACTTTGAAATCATCATTATTAATGCTTTAAAGACTAATTACTAAAACCAACATACCCATTGTTTATTCATGATGAATAACTCGTGAATTAACTACTCTATATACTGTGTACATGTATGTAAATGCTCATATAAATGTACTTTCACAGCATCAGATATGTACTAATTGGTGTCTTTAAGAACCTCCTACCATTTCAGACATTCCCACTTCAGCATGTCTTCACAACAATGCTTCAGAGGAGGGGTGCTCTGTGGGGGCAGAGCTCAGCTGCAGACTGAGCTCCAGGGAGGAGCTTTGTGGAAATAGGCAGAGCTTTGTACCAGGAAATGCTTTGGCAGCTCCACATGTCTACCACAGGAGATAGAAGGATTTGAATAAGTCAAAGAAACACTCTGGGTATGTTTTTGATCACGATATAAAGCTTAAAAACTGTGATTTGTATACCCCCCCAAAGTTTCCAAAGTGTGACAATCCCAACACACTTCAAATAACCAGACATGTTGGAGTTCTCCTTAAAATAATTTGTTTATTCTGTATGGAAACACAGGCTTCTTGTGGAAAGTTATGATCTCCATTAAAATGTTCAAACCGTCCATCACAAGCAAAGAAACAGTTCAGAGTGAACTCAAACACCTCATGAGTTAGATCAATGTTTCACACTTTAACAAAACAAAACAAAAATAACAGACGAGTTGAATTAAAACCTGTTCTACTGTAAAAACCAAAAACATTCCCGTTTCCTCAGCGTAAGACTAGTTTTCTTCACAAACAGAACTCGTGTCTGAAAAAGGAGCAGAGATCAGTTTAATATCATAAAGCTCTAAAGAAAAATAAATATATGTAAATATTAAGGAAAATAAGTCTTTTCATCAAAAAGGCAGATAAAGAGCCTTGTTATTTATCAGTTATACAGACTAAATAAACACATTGGTTTATTTTAAAGCACAGATTTTGTGCATAAAGTCGTATTAAAAGAAATACGGTCTGATAATAAACCCTGGCGTCCTCGTTTATTGTGTTCATCACAAACAGACGCCGGCGAGTGATGACGTATTATAAATCTTATATTTTAAATTTCTCTAGAAAGTCTGAGTGTTTCAGTTCCTGAAAGACACTTTCTGTGAGCTACAGTAAGACTCTGAGCAGCTGGATCAGGAAAACATACATCTTCAAACCCAGTCGTGTGATTCTTTCTGTTTTTATGCAACTGGGATCAAGAATTAAACCACAGAAGACAAAAGAGTCGCTGCATTCTGTGAAACAGTCCTGAAAGAAGGGTTTTATCACAATTAAAATGTGAAAATTTTACATTTAGATGATGGCAGCAAGACTGTCTGTCCAGTTGTAAAGTTTGATTCTCGACTTTACAACCTTTTTTTTAATGCATTTTTTATTTCTCTTCTTTAAGAAATATTTGTGTGAATTCGTCCTGTTTGTGTTTTTTGTTAATCAAAAGCACATCGAGCTGCTTTCTGCATGAAATGTGCTTTAGAAATAAAGCTCCACTTGACTTTGGATGTAGTTTTGTTGTTTTTACACAAACCTAACATAAAGTTAGAAATGAAAGACTTCATTAGTCAAAAACAAACATAAAAAGAGACGTTTTCCTGGTTTTCTGAAGGATACTTTGTGATGTTTTCAAACATATAAACAAAGGGATTCATTCTTAAAGTTTGATCGTTCTGACAGCTGAAGCAGTGACATTGCTATAGGCACTATAACGTTTACACACTAAAGTATGAACAGAAAAGGTCATTTACTGTATTTATAGTGGAATAAAAAGACTGGCTTTGTTGGATTTTCTTTGCCTCTTTGTTTTTTTGTTGTTTTTGGAAAGTGTGGTCAACATTCTGCTGCAGGTGGTACAAAAGTTCAGTCAAGGTGTGCATAGCTTTCCACAGACGGGAGAAAAGGTCAGACAAATAAGAAAACTAAGACACCGACGTGTTGGAGCAGGGATTTCTAACTGAGCTGGTCCTCATACTGCTTCCTGAAGCAGTCTCCAGCAGGGAAGAAGTCCCAGCATCGCTCCTGGTACATCTTCCACACGTAGGACTCCTGGAAACACAAGCAGGGAGGAGAAGGAGGTGAAAATACAGAGAGGAGGAGGAGGGGAATATAATAAAAACATGCCTGTAGAATGACTGACCTGTCCTGTGTGTTCTGTTTCATCTTTATTGATGAGATACATCAGGAAGAACCTGAAAGATTCAAAGTAATCAGTTGGTCTTCATTTAAATATGTTGTTTTAAGAGTTTAAACTGAGGGCAGGCGGGCAGTGCTGAATCTATCTAATCCAGTACCTCAAAGTGATACTTTAAAGTAGTAAAAGTCATTTCTTCTCTGTACTCTCAGGGATTTTTACAGGGTTCATCCAGGTTTCAGTAAGTGAAATTTAAGACCTTTTAAGACCATTTAAGACCAAACCGACACATCAACAGAAACATTCAAATGGTCCCAGAAATTTTAACCTAAAAACCTTTTATTGCTAGAATATTTAATTTAATACAAGAACATTAAATTATATTAATGAAACAGTCATATCTTCATATCGACTGATGTGGACCACTTCAATCACTGATATGAGCAAAGTCTCATTGAAAACACATTTTCTCATGTTTAAACCACAAGCAGTGGACATGACTGAACTTTGTTTTTTTGGGCGGGTGAACAAGCTGCAGTATGAGGGGGGCTGTAGCAGCAAAGAGGTCAAAAACATAGAACTGTGCCGATAGTTTAACTATGTACCATGACCAGTAGTAAACTGAGCACTTCATGAAGACAAATGTCATCAACCTGTGATTACAGAGCTTTACTCTGGTTATTTAGGCAGACAATGATTCTCAGGAATGATGGAAAGTAAAAAATTTAAGACTTGAAATTTTTAAAAAGACCTTGAATGAAAATCTGGCATTTTTAAGACTTTTTTAGGCCTAAAATTTAGATTTTAGGCCGGTTAATTGGCAGGAGCAACGATATGTTTTAATATCTATCACCACCACATAACATTTCAGGCCCAGCTTTTTATTTATTTTTACTTTAAGCCCTGAGTTTTTCAGGTTTTATGTTTTTAGAATAAGTCTTCGTTATTTTCAGGTAGTTTATTCCTCAAAAATGTTAATTTATACTATTTCTGTTTATAAGAGCAAGAAAATAAATAATCCACAGAGACCCTAATGAATCATTTGAAGCATTTAAAACAATAAATGAATCAAATTGTGACCCAAAGAATTGAAACTGAACTGAATTGTTAACATGACCTAATCATAGTTAACTCACATATAGTTTGCTAAATTGTGCTCCTCCAAGGTGTGCGTCTCAAAGCCGTGCGGCGTCGTGTCAAAGTAGTCACTTCCTATTCCACAGATGAAGCACTTTGTCTGTAAGAAAAAGAAACATTTCAGATTAAACTACTACAACTAGAATAAAGGATTGTTTCAGGCAGATTTGAACTCGTACCTCCATGTCCTCCCTGACCTGCTCCTGCTGGTCTCTGAGCTCGCCAAACGCATCGATGATCAAACCTGATGAACACAAGGAGCATTTTGATCATTTTAATTGTTTTTTAAAAGCTCTAATAGTTCAGGCCTGAAACATAACCCGCCCAGTGATTCATGAGATATTTTGCTAACAGAGAGAAAACTACAGGAAACTAGAAAAATTGCTGTGAATGCCTGTTTCTTACTTATAGTTTCTAAACTGATTCAGATTAGCATAAAAAAATCATGTTTTATAGTTAAAAGTCTGTGTCAACCTCCCCAAAAAAAACAAAAACCTAGTGGAAACCCTGAAAGCTGAATGTTTTGATACATGAATTGTTGAAATAGAACATAAATTGTGGAATAAGTTAGATGTTAAAAACGTACAGAAGAATAAATGATCTCAATGCTGTGAAGCTTTTACATAATTAACAGCTCACCCTGGATGATGGCCAGCAGGATGACGATGACAAAGAAGAAGAAGGTGATGTCAAAGACGACTCTGTAGAGCTCGTATTCATCTCCAGCCGGGTCCTCGATCTCGTCGCCGATGCCACCGCCGGCGCGCACGCCAACGTACATGTGGAAGAGGTAGCACTGCGAGGGGAGGAGGGACAGACGTCAGCTGGTGAAAGCTTCAGCCTTTATTAAGAATCTTGTTTCAGAGCAGCTCACAGTCATCATGTCGTCACACTTCATGTCCGGCTCGTCTTCATCCTCGCTCATGTTGTAGAACTTCCTGAAGAAGTTGAAGGCCACCACCGTGTAGAGGTAGACCACCACGGCCAGCAGACCCACCGTCATCACCAGCTGCACACACAACGGTCAGATAAACATTCGCTACGTTATCAAGGATCAAAATCCTCACCAGGCTTTATTAGAGGGCTGACCTGTTTGCCGTTGTGAGTGACGGAGGACAGGATGGTGCGCAGCGTTTTGACGCCCATGGCGATGTCCAGAAGATGGCAGGCATAGAAGAAGTTGTTGTAGTGTCCGAGCAGAGACATGAGCATGTACCACACCAGGTAGAGGAAGGTCTGGAAGAGCAACAGGTGTGAGAGAAAAAACAAACAGTTTTTAAATTAAACCGTTTATCATATAACCAAACAAACCCAACGAGATCATAATAAAGACTGTAAAAATACGGTAGGATGTTTAGTTTTTATAATGTTTTAAAATATATATTACACGGACTGAGCCATTTTATTTACACACAAAGCATTCTGGGTAAATGATGATGTGGACAGGTTATCAGTGCGAGGCTGTTAGCAGCTATATCCACCCTGAAGGTTAATGTTGGACAATATCTGATGATCGACTCGTTTAAATGAAACCAGAGAGAGTTGACAGAGAGGAGAAGGTAGAAAACACTCAGCCTGCAGCTGAAAATATGGATGGAGAACAGAGCTGCTTCATGGAAGAAGAACCTCAGCTTAGCCTGTTAGCTTTAGCGTTAGCCCCGATGCTATACTGCAGGGCTATTCAACTAAACTGCGCTGGGAGCCACAGTTACTGCAGGCCAACAGCTAAAGGGCTGAACATCCAGCAATTACAATCATTATGTGAATAAACCAAGTATTACAAAGATATGTTACCTTTGAAACAGTCTATTTAAAATTAATTTAATCATAAATACAACATACAGAACCCTATGTAATAAAAGTAGTGATGATAAAACAATATCAAAACTAAAAATAATACATTCTGCTTCCTATTTAACTGAAATATAATTTTGGCACCTCTGATTTTTCAAAATTTTAAACCAATTTTACGTTCACTTTCATAGTTTTATAAACGGCTTGTAGTTTAACTGTCTTAGATATTCAAAGAAATGTTTTTTACCAGCTTGTAGCCAAGTTTATGTAGATACCAAACATGTGTGTTTAACTTAAAGAACTTATAGTAATTAAAGTAGAAACCGGGGGGTTGGGTTTAGGAGATGAATAAAGCAATTGGCGGGCCGAACTTTGGTCGCTCACAGGCCGGATGTGGCCCGCAGGCTGCCAGTTGAATAGCCCTGCTATTTTGCCTTATATGCATTAGCTCGGCGCTAGCACAACAAGCTAACAAGCTAAACTGAGGTCTGTATCACGATGCACCTTCCTGCAAGTTACAGTAGTAATATAAATGGAAACATCAGAGGCACAGCAGCATGATGCAACACTGCCAAGCCACGCCTACTTTTAGCATACTTAAACCACTAGCTAACCATCTTTACAAGCATTTTAAAGTGCAGTAATGACATAAAACTCTAGCTCCATCAGTCCTTCAAACAATTGAGTTGTAAGCTAGCTTAAATTTAGAATTCCCTCTCACTACTTTTGCATCAACGCTCAAGAGAATCAAGTCTCCCAATTATAAAACTGAGGTTTTTAACCAAATTGTCTTTATTACAAAACTGTGCAGTTAGAATATCAAACCCTTTCAAATACTTTCCAAACCTTTGCTAAAAGGATTTCCAGCCCCTGTCAGAACCTTGTTAACTCACGTTGTCAGTAAAGATCACACCAAACTTCCAGATCTGGTACTTGACGTCGATTGATGTGATCCTGCAGAGAGCAGAAACCGTTCAGAAACCGTTCAGGCTGACGTGTTTCCTCCTGTAAACGTGAGGATCACAGAGCGAGCGGATCGTACCAGCTGAACATGGACGTGTCCGGCTCAGGCTTCTTCTCATGCGTCATGGCGCTCACGTCCAAAGAGGCCAGGTCCATCCCCAGCAGCTCGGCGATTCTCTCTCTGCCGTAAATGTCTCCGTATTTATCCAAAACCTGAAGGTGGCAGAGGGACACTCAGAGGGAGGTTTTACTTTCAAAACATTAGAATCATGTTAAAAAAACTCACCTTTCTTTTTACAAACTTGTCCCAGTAATTGTTGGGGAAGGATCTACATTAGGATAAAAAAAGACTTAATATCATAATAATAAAATAATAATAAAAGCTAACATTCGTAGAAACGTTTTTGTGCAACGGTGTGTTCACGTTGAGTAAATGAGATGTGATGGTAGAGCTGTGTGGTTTATGTGATAGAAATTTACCCTCTACCATCCTGTCATTATTTACATCATCACACCTGTGTCAACCAAGGTTATAATAGTTTTAGACTTTTCATTATAGTTTAGTTTTATTTCGTTGCATTTTACTTTCCTTTAAATCAGTTTTAATTAGTTTTTATAGTGGATTTGCTAGTTTTTAATAGTTATTATTGAATTTTTAATGCTTAGTTTTATTTTAGTTTTTATTAGTTATTATTGCATTTTTTGTGATTAGTTTTAGTTTAGTTTTTATTAC
>JARVGW010000624.1:23399093-23415079 GCA_031762495.1 Anablepsoides rubrolineatus | reverse complement strand
TAGAAGTAAAAAGTAGACTGAAAAATAATTACTCAAGTAAAGTACAGATACCCAAAAATTCTACTTAAGTACAGTAAAGAAGTATTTGTACTCAGTTACTTTACAACTCTGGATGAGAAGTATAAATATATACCATTCTGACACTGTATTACTTACAACATGCTGTTAGAAAAAGAGGTCACCTCCCAATAAAATCTTAACCACTCACTTTTACTCAGTACTTTTACTTTTAATACTTCAGTAGATTTTGTGCCAAGTATTTTTATGATAAAATACTGTATTTATTCATGTATAATACTAGAAATTTAACCCCAAAAATCATACATAACATTGGGAGGCGCATTATACATGAGTTATTGTTGATTAGAATTTATGCTAAACAAAAATGCTAATCTTATTATAGATAAATAAATACAGTACTTGTACGTTTACTCGAGTATGACTTTGAGGTACTTTTACACACTGATGTATAATAACCAGAGTTTCCTCTGGTTTTTTCAGGCCAACACGCTGCCACACAGAGGCCGAGGATGCTCGGTGCCCGTCTCATTCCTGCAGGACAAGATGGACGAGCTGCAGCTGCACAAAGACAAGAGCAGAGAGCCGGACTGAGAGCTCCTCTTCCTCCTCGGGACAAAACCAACCCGCATCTGATGAAGCTGCGGCTCGTCGGGGGGGCGGGATGAGCCCATGAAGGACCCTTCAATCTGGAGCAGCAGCTGGAAACAAACTGCTTAAAACCACTTTTACATCTCATCTTTTCGGTGGTTTTGTTAGTTTGGCTGTTTTAAGAAAAAATAATTCAAATACTGTTTTTTTGTTTTGTAATTTATGAACACTTTTTTTTTTATTTTAGAACATGTGCCTTGGATTTCTGGTGCTAAAACCTATGAAAAACAAACATTTCTTGATCTCATGTGGTTTAAGAACAGGGTAGGAAATTAACACTAAGAGCAGCAAAATCCTCGGTCAGTTTGGCAGCTAGAAGACAACTGATTTATGAATTTGGAAAAGCAGAAATCTAATTATTTGGCTTTAGATTGTGATACAACACTCAACGGTCACTTTTCTCAGGCGGCAAATTTAATTCTTAAACAATCAACAAAGTGTTTTTATGGAAGAGGATTAGGGCCACTGACAAAAATAAAAAGAAATTATTCTGACTTTAATCTCAGAATTCTGAGATTAAAAAAAGAATTCTGAAAAAAAGAAAATCGTCTTCTCATAATTCTTTGTTTAATCTCAGAATTTTGACTTTTTTCTTAGAATTCTGAGATTAAATAATAAAGAATTCTGAGAAAAAAAGACAGAATTCTGAGAAAAAAAGTCAAAATTCTGAAATTAAATAAAGAATTCTGAGAAAAGTCAGAATTCTGAGATTAAATAAAGAATTATGAGAATTAAGTCAGAATTCTGTCTTTTTTCTCAGAATTCTTTATTTCAGAATTCTGAGGAAAAGTCAAAATTCTGAAATTAAATAAAAAATTCTGAGAAAAAAAGACAGAATTCTGAGAAAAAAAGTCAAAATTCTGAAATTAAATAAAGAATTCTGAGAAAAGTCAGAATTCTGAGATTAAATAAAGATTTATGAGAAGTCAGAATTCTGTCTTTTCTCAGAATTTTTTATTTCAGAATTCTGAGGAAAAGTCAAAATTCTGAAATTAAATAAAAAATTCTGACTTTTTTTATCAGAATTCTGAGATTAAATAAAGAAATCTGAGAAAATTGACTTTTCTCAGAATTCTTTATTTAATCTCAGAATTCTGATAAAAAAAAAGTCAGAATTCTTTTTATTTTTTCAGTGGTCCTAATCCTCTTCCATATGTTTTAATGGATTTAGTTTAAAACAGGTTATAGTTTTAGTTCAGTTTTTGGCAGTGTCGTTGAGTTAGACAACTGCTGAAAATAACCGTGATTGAGATTTTCTCATTATTTTATTAGAAAAAAAGTGAATTTCTAACCAAAAAAAAAAACACTTAAGTTTGAGTATTTTTTAATTAAGAGGTTCTATAAGTTGTAAGAAGTGATTATATTTGTGGGCGTCAAAGTGACCGGTGATTGTAGAACCGTTTCAGCGCCGCAGCTTTAGAAAATGTTTTTTTGTTGTTTAGATTTGTTTGGTTTTTGAGCAACAGGAGTGAAAACTCACCCAAAATGTTTATTTCCTGCCCTGAAGACACTTTGGACTCAGATTTCTTCATCTACGCTTCATGACACGACACTGGAACAATTTATTCCAAGACGAATTTCAGCTTTTTTTTTCCTTTTTCTGCTCGTTATTAAAAAAAATGGATAAACCAAGCTTGGATTGTTTTTGTTTGACTTAAAAAAACACTTTTACACACGTTTACAGATGTTTACAACTGTTTATTGTATAAAGACAAGATAACTTGTGGTCAAAATCTGATTTTTTTTGTCATTTAAGGTAGAAAAAAACTGGACAAAATGGGTTTTTTTACTACGAGACGCCAACAGCAATCACAAAGGGATGGATTAAAAATAAAAAAAAAAACTCCTGCAAATACAGCTAGTGAAGAGTGGAGAAAAGATTACTCCAAATAAAGACTGAATTAAATACTACAGTACCCACGTCTATAAAAAATGTTTGGTAAATAAAAACGGGTCATGAAGGTAAAACACATGCATTTTGTTCTTTAAGCTAAATTATTCAGGCTTTTCTCTTTTTTTTTTTTTGTTTTCCTCCTAAAAATATACAATCACCTCTTCAGAACGTGGAGGACGTCCACGTTTGATTCATAATCTTAAAGGTTCTGAGAGCTAACCGTCTACTGCCTGCCACTCGGCGCTGAGAGTAAGACTTGATTTGATATAAAAACAAACAAAAAGAAAAGAAAAGACATCAAATTGTTTTAGTTTCTGTGTACGATGATCGCAGAGGCGTTAATAAACCAGACACCAGGTCACATTTGGGGCTGTACAAAAAATCAATTTACTGCAGAGGTCAAAAAAGGGTGGGGGGGTGGGGGGTGGGGGTGGGGGGGCGTCGGAGGAAGCGGGGGCGGAGCTACTGGGAACCTGGAGGACCCTGGCTGCCCTGGCTAGGGTAGCCGCCGTACTGGTTGTAGTACTGGTTCCACTGGTTCTGGTTCTGGTAGTACTGCTGCCACTGCTGAGCGTACTGAAAGAAAAACATCACAACTTTAGTTAGAAAAGCAGAATATTAGTCCAATATTTATTACAGCTAGCTGCTGGTAGTAAATTAGCTGGTTATTAGCATAGCTTTACCTGCTAACATGCTAACTCTGTTGAATGAATCCATCCTGAAATACCTGCTGATATTACTAGTTATTAGCCTTGTTAGCAGACGGTGTATACTTCACCTGCTAACATGCTAACTCTGCTAACTCTGTTGAATGAATCCATCCTGAAATACCTGCTGATATTACTGGTTATTATCCTTGTTAGCAGACAGTGTATACTTCCCCTGCTAACATGCTAACTCTGTTGAATGAATCCATCCTGAAATACCTGCTGATATTGCTGGTTGTAGCTCTGCTGCTGCTGCTGCTGAGCCGGGGGTTGAGCCGGCGGCGGCTGCTGGTGGTTGTACGCCTGTGCGGTCGCTGGCGGCTGGCTGTAACTCTGGCTGTAGCCTGGGTACTGACTGTAGCTGCCGTAGTAGTTCTGGTTGTAGCCGGCCTGGTTGTAGCCACCCTGGTTGTAGCTCTGGCTGTAGGCCGGCTGATTAAAATAAAACCACGTTGAACATTTAACCCGTTTATAACCGGTTTAAATTTTCAGGCTGACCGTAACGTTCAGTACCTGGTTGTAGCTTCCCTTGTTGTACGAGGTCGGGCGATTGTAGCTTCCACTGGACTGCTGGCTGCGGTTGTATCCGCCGCGGCTTTCAGAGCCTCCGTCACGGTAACTGTTGCCCCAACGGTTCTGGTTGTACCCACCACGACTGTAGCCTGCACAACACAAAGCACTTTACTACAGACATCTCTATTAGTTACCAAAATATAACTTTGTTTTGGCAATGAAATTATTTTAAGGATAAAGGATAATTAGTTCAGTTTATTACTGCTCATTTTATTATCAAGGTTTCTACATGTTATGTTTGAAAATTATATAGATTTCTTAACTGATTTTCGGTCGTTCTTTATTCCTAAACATTTACTGTATTTGTTCAGTCGACTGTAAAACAAAGTTGACAGCAGAAAAATACACTTACAGGTATTTTTATCCTTTGTTTTTAAGGACTTTGTTGTTTTAAACACAATTTGTGCCATGCATGTTCTTCACATACAAAAAGCCAAAGAAAACCTCTTTATGTTTAAGAAACTTGGCAAAATACACACAATTTTAACCATTTTGCCACATAACTGTCATGTGTTTTTTTTTTGGTTCAGCAAAAGTGCAACAGGAAGTGACATCAAAGGGGAACTCTTTAAGAAAGGAACTCTGGTCTTTGTTTATTGAAAGAATATTATTTGAACTCTGACTCTGCTTCATCTCTAATAGAGACTCAAAATAATGTGAAGAAACAAACAACTCTTCTCTACAAAAATTAAGACTTGACTAAATTTAATTTAAGACCTTGGATGAAAATCTCGGCGTTTTTAAGACTTTTTTAGGCCTAAAGTTTTGATTTTCAAATTTTAAACATTTTTATAACCCTGCAGGAACCCTGGCTCAAGGATTTCAAAAATATTTCAAATTAAAAACCTTCTCTTGATGTGAAAAACACAACTGAAGATCTTCTGCTGACATCCTTACTTTCAACATTTTAAACAAAAGCTATAATGAGGTATAATAGGTATAAAGTCTATTTTTAGAATTATAACCAGGAAATATTATAATCACGTATCAAATATATTATTTTGTCAGTTAAAATTGTTCGGTTCATGAGTTGGTTGATTATAAGATTTTGCTAATTATGTATAAGGTTCATAAAAAAACACAACCTTTGAACATTCAATCTAATTTCATTAAGAGGAAAAGTATTTATAATCTTAAAGGATTTGAAATGTTTGTGAAAACTAAAATTCAAACTAACTTGAAAGAGAGATGTACTTCAGTTCAAGGAATTAAGTTATGGAACAACTTGGCTAAAATTTGAATAAATATGAAAATACATAATACAAGCTGCTGGTTGAGTAGTTGTAATCTTTTTATTACCATTAGATATTTTAAACTTTTGTTTTGTTGACCACTAGGGTGTAAATTGTTATTAATGTAAATGAAATTATGGGTTTATGTAGATATTTATTTATGATGTTAAATGGGGCAGATGTTATAAGATTTTTTTCTTCTTTCTGCTCCTTTTCATTGTTTTGTGTTTTGTTGAAAATTGTTTTGTTTTTGATTAAATGTTTTGTTTTTTAATTAAAGGAAATAAATGAAAATAATCAAAGTGTAATGTCTGCCATCTAGTGGCAGCAGGTAGTTATAAACTTTCTTCTGCTAAAACTCAACAAATATAAAAATATTAAACGTGATGATTTACCTCCTCTGTAGCCGCTGCCTCCGTCTCCGCTGCGGTTCTGGTAGCTTCCACGGAACCCGTCACGGTTGTCGTAGCGCTGGAAGCTGCTGCTGCTGCCACTGCTGCTGCTGCTGCCTCCGCCTCCACCGCTGCTGCGCCCGCGGAAGCCGCCCTGCCTGTTGTCGAAGCGCTTCTCGGGGGGCGGGCCGGCCTTGCGGCCCTCCTCGTTGTACTGCTTCAGCAGCTTCTCGGCCTCTTCGCGCTGCTGATCCACGAACGTCACGTCCTCCAGGAAGTCGCTGGGCTCGGGGAGGGTGAAGTTGGCTTGTGTGGGGAGGGGGGGAGGCGCCAGACGGTGAGGAGACAGACAGAGAGGGGAAGGGGGAGGAAAAGGGTTGTAGTGAAGACCAGAGCAGCCACACCACCGGAAGACAAAACGAAACATAATTAGTACGATACAGAGGAAGAGTAAATCTAAGAGCAGATAATGACAGCAGGGTGAACAAACATCACCTCCAGGGGGGACATGGAGGAGACATTTGTTCACGCAGACAGAGGACGGGGACAAGGAGGGGACAAAAAGGTCAACGTGAAAAGAAAACAGCACTGCAAACCGAGGACGACCTTCGCCATCATGTAACTTAATGCTCATGTTTGTTAACCTCTTCAGCTCTTTTTCTCATAACCCCATACTGAAATATAACTGAGTGTATCTCAGATTTACAAACTCTACTTAAATAATCTTAGTATCAAAATAAAGCGAACACGTGAGAGATTTCATCAGAAGTGTAAATATTAAAACAGCTGCTGTGGTTTTACAGATATCAAGGAGGAAACAACTGTTAAATTTTTTTCCCACTCGTCTGAATACTTTTTTCATTAGACAGTATATAATGTATTTAAAACCATAATGAGGCTAAAAACTCTTGGAAACCATAAATCCACTTGTGGACATTACCTTTGCAAAGATTCATCCTGCTAAAATTAACTGGAGTACAGTTACAGAGGTTTTAGTAAAGAAATTATTTGATGTTTTGTCATTCTGCACAGGACAGACCAGTTGGCCTTAGGGGTGTAAATCAGCAGCTTTATCACGATACAATATTACATCGATATGTTTACATGACGATTGGGTATTTCTCGATATCACAAAGTCTGTCACAATACGATTTCGATTCAATTCAATTCATATGTCTGTGATGGATATAATGCGATATCATATGTCCATCTAACACAAGGACTGTGTTAGATGGACATATATCGATTAACATCGAGAATATGATGACGATATAGATCGATATTTTTATTTTGCCACGATATAACTGAATCACGAACCCTTCAAATCGATATATCGATATAGATCGATGTATTGTTACACCCCTAATTGGCCTACGGTAGAAATTTACCCTCTACCGTCATATCGTCAGTTACATCATCACACCTGCAGTCCTGTTGTGCAGACAACTGAGCAGGAGTTTGAAATATATTGAATAAATTATAGCGTTTTAAAACACGTATAGAGAGAATAAATCCTCATAATTTCCCCCTCCCGCTGTAGAAAAGTTACGTAGGGACCCCCCCCGCTGCACGTCGCGCAGATCAAAGCTTTAACAACCGTAATTTTTTCACACCCAAGTTGTCGGAGAAAAACTTGCTTTTTATGTTTTGTTACTCACAGAGATGATAAAGACGTAGAGTTTCATTCAGTCATAAATCAATCTTGCTAATGTAAAGTCAGCTTCTGCTCTGATAATGATGATGAGCGCGCTGCAGAGCAGCGGGTCAGTTCAACATGCAGAAGCTCATTGGATGACAGGCAGATATTAAAGCTGGGTTTAATTATGATTAGTTTTCTGCAAAAAAATAAATGCTCTAAAAATTACATTATCTTTACTTTTTATGAAAATGTTATACCGTGATATATACCGTTACCGTGATAGATTCAATTTATACCGTGATATGAACATATTTACAGATTTGCAACAATCCCATTTTGTAGTTTTACTTTTGATTCAGCTGCCTGTCATTATCAAACTGTGTTTAATGAATGTAAATATAGTTTCCATGAGCTTTTAGCTTTTTGCCAAGATTCTTAGGTTTCTTTTTATATCAAACATGTCCAGGTTTAACGGACAGATCTTAAGTTAACAGAAGTTAAAAGAAATAGAAAATGGGAAATGCTGTTTTGAGCAAGAGGTTAAAAATCTAAAAAGCTTTTAGCTTTAATCTAACAGAACCGGGCCAGCGTGTCGGGTTGCAGTGTGTTACAGGCTGAATGGAAAAGGACAAAAAAAAAATAAAAAATAAAATTTATGTCAATTGTATAAACAAAAGTCCAGTTCTGATATCTGGCCAAAAGCTATGATGGGGGGAGGGGGGAGGGGACATCTTCCAAGTTTGATTTTAGAAACAACACATTAAAAAAAAAGTAAAAAAAAAAAAAAAGTAGATCTGTTGTTTTTATTTTTAAATTGGTTGTTTCCACAGCGTTCCTACCTTTCATTTCTAAAACAGCATGATCGGGCACATCCTTCCCCTGCTCATTGGTTTGCTTTAATGCTCGTTCTTTAAAATCCTCGTCCGTGGGACAAATTACAATAGCCTTGCGTTGAAAACCTTCAAAGGGACGCATTTTTCGTCTCCTTGCTGATCCATATACATTTGTCTAGCAATGGTGACAAGAAAGAAGTAGAAGCTTGTTTGTTATTGTTTACTTGTAAAAGGCTTTCCACTGGAAGGAAGCTGGAACCCTGCAATAATCAAGTGAGAGAGGTTTGGCTTTGGGAGGTCATTCTACGGGTTTTTCAGGCCTCTCGTCACTCCACACACTTACCTCGGCGCCGGAGCGGCCAGGAACCAGGCAGGACCGCTAATACAGGTTAAATACAGACAGGAGGGACCCCCACAACCCCCTAAACACATTCCTCCACTTCCAGATCAACAGTTTAAAGATACTTAATTTCATTCATGCAACGAGTTTTTACAAAAATCAATAAAAAGGCTCATTACTGCTGATTGTTAGGATTGATTGTTCATGCAGATATGAGGAGAACGGTGGCTTAAAAAATAAAATTATGAGGGAAAAATTAGCTTTAAAACTGATTATTATGAACGATAAAAGCTTTACAGTTAAAACGAAATCATAACTATTTTATATTAATTTAAAACGTTCAAATAATCATTCATTGCTCTAAATCTTCGCGGCAACAACATGTAACTCATGTCTTTCTGTTTACGATAAATAAAGATGATAAATGTTACCAAATCAACTTTTACTGACACAAAGTGAATCCAAACTTTGTTTTGATATGTTGCCACCAAATAGCAGTCATCCAGGATGCCATAAATTAAAAATAAAAACGATAAAACAGCCGGACCTTTGTTCTGTATCTGAAGAGTTCTGAACTTTAAACTTAACATTGGTATAAAGATTTTTTTAATATATATATATATATTTGGACAAAAAAAAATGTGAAAAATCAAGACGATTCATTTTAAAAATTGGACATTGGGAAGGATTGAAGAGTCTAATAATGCTAATCAAATTTGTTTTTTTTACCACATTGATCAATTAAAAAATAACAGAATAAACTAACAGAAACGACGTCCCATTCAGGGTAAAAATGTAAATAAATCTTCATATTGAATCACTAACAGAGGAAAAGGCTGCAACAATGACAGTGTTTAAAGTTTAAACCGATTAAAACCAATTTAAATTAAAAAGTAACAATGTTATCCCCTCACTGTTGGGTATGTTCAGGTTTTAAAAGTTAGCTCTCAGACTATGTGTTGTTACCACTTCAAACTTTAGCTCTGCATCCGTAAATATATGTTGTGAGCAATCAGCTGTGGCGGCCATCTTGAATTGAGTATATTAGTAAATGATTACTTTGAGTTTCAATAAAATCTGCCAAGTTGTTTGCAGGATATTTTACTGACAAACAAACCCACAACCTTCTGATACATCGACTCTAGAAGCGGCAGGACTAAACTGGTATTAAAATAATTATTGACAGTTATTTGTTGAAAACAAACGTTAGATTAAACAATAACACAACAACAGCTCATCAAGAACGGCAACACTTTTACTTGTTTTACATCTATTTTACCAATAATGAAAAAATAAGACGTGAGCAGTAAGTAAGATACATTTATGACAAAATAAATGTAGAATTTCACCACAAAGTCAACCTCCTGACCTGGTTACGGTTTTACCAGTCAGAACAGAGTTTCCCGGCACGTTTTAAGGTCTGAACTGTAAAACTAGAGACTGAGGACGACAGTTATCTTCTACAAATCAATGAACACAATTAAATCTCCCACTCAACTCCATTTAACAGGAGGTTCAAACTTTATTTTTTTAGTGTCACGAGAGCTTATCCTGTTCTGTGCGTGGCAACAGAGACGTTTAATAAAACTGCGTTCAACCAGAAGAGCGTGAGAAAAGCTTGATGTGACCTCATGGTCTTGACAGTAGCGATTATTTTAATAATCGATTAATCTGTTGATTATTTTTTCAATTAATCAGCCAAATCATTAAAACACTTAACATAAATATAAGTATTTATAAATTAATTTAATTCCTGTTAATTAGGAATGCAAGTTATCGATTAATGTAAAGTTGATTTATCTTATAGATTGACTAACGATTAATTGATATGCAGCCATTTTCTTAAAAACCAGTTTTCTATTGAATCAAGAGGGTCTTTTCATAAAATGAAGCGTTTTTTAAAATATGCAAAATTAAAAAAAAGACGCACATCATAAATATTTTCACAATTGATTTTGCCAGATGTAATCATTCCACTGCAAATGTGTGCAAAACTTTGTCGATATTCTGTTCATGTCGAAAAAAGTTTCGTAATTGCAGTGTTTCCACTAAGTAATAAATGCTAATAAAGTCACACGTGAATACGTTTGTTCTCGCAATAAATCATTACAAACATGGCGACACTGGATGTAAACAATCATGCATGTTGTTACCACGACACTAGTGATCAGAGGAGACGTCGACGTCTTATCGAGGCTTTCGAGCGATGAGCCTCTTATACATGGGAGCGGATATTTATGCTCCGTTTTTGTGAAATTGTAGTCGGTGCGTTTACTTCGGTGATTTTACTACTACTTCTACTTCCTATTGTCGTCTTTTTCACCAGTAGAAACAGCCGGTTGTTGATCACGTGACTCCCGTGATGCGAAAAAATTGTTTCCATTGCAGTTTTGCGAAACACACAAATTTTGATACGGTCGAAAAACCACCTCATCCTAACGCAAAAACATTTTGACGTGTTTCCAATAAGCAAATTTATTTTCGAAATTCTAATTTGCGCATTTTCCTGGTCTCATGGTTTCATGGACTGGAAAAAACGTGAATTTCTCATACATTAATAAACTTGGTTATAGCTATAAAATATAACAAAACTGAAATTTAATAGGTTGCTGAATGAGGAAAACATAAAAATATGATTTTTAGATGTAAAACTATTATTAATTTGTTATTGTAATTAGATTCAAAATATATGATTTTTGCTTCCTTCTTGTTGGTTCTGTCTGTGGCTAAAACTGTGTTCTATGACCCAGTAAGTGGTTCTGAAGCAGCCCCCCCAACCTTCCCCACTCCCCGCTCGTGTCATTTTAAATTTTTTTTCCTTCGCCCTGAACCTTTTTGCTGCTTATCAAATAACTTTGAGCCTTGATCAGAAAAAAAAGACTGGAGGGTTTTATATTTCTGGCCCGAGAGAAAGAAACAAATGGTGGACTGAGTTTGTTTTTTCCCCTTACAGGACGTGCTTCTTCCTCGCATCAAATCAGACCGTTATTTAAAAAAAAATTAAATGTAGCATATACTTTTTATCATAACTTCAGATCTACTTGGCCTAAAACACAATTTAAAAACTGGTTCAAAGTTCGAGGTCTCTACTTTTCACTCAAGAGTCTCAGAGAGGGTGGACCTTTACAGGTAGAGGTTTTTTTCTTCTCAAACTTTATTTAGGTCAGCCAGCACTGACAACGCTCTGAGTGTGACGTAAACGGCTCCTCGACACGGCAAGGGACGCATGAATCGCGCGACACAACGAATCGATAATGAAATTCGTTGCCAACGTCTTTAATCGATTTTTTTTTGTTTTATCGATTCGTTGTTGCAGACACGCTACTTTAAACGGGCGCCACAGGAACTATTAAAAGCAACAGACATCCCTGACCCCGGTAGTAATTTCATTCAAAATATCGAAAGCGTTCAAATCGAATAGAGTCGCCTGGGTCTCCACGCTGTCTCAGCTGTGCACAAAAACTGTGCCGTTTCCTTCCACGAGTTAGTTTTCTTTATAAGATTTATTTGCTGGAACATTTGTAGAAATGCCTGCATTTTCAAAAACAAGACACTGCTTTTCTGCATAAACACGCCCAACAAATTCTGGCCAATCACAGAATACTTGGTGCATACCCCATGCGAGATTAAAAAAAAAGAAGCAACTACGATAACATAGAACATATTTCTCTTGCAGAGGATAAAACGTTGTTGAATCTTGTGCCCCGAGATCATAGCAGCTGTTAGCGATCTTATTTTACAATTTTACAAAAGACGACTAATATTTAATACCTATAAATCTAAAACGACTAGCTGTTAGCTAGCTGCTAACTTCCACATAATTACATTGATGCTTACTGCTGACATGTTGATTAATATAAATTTACAACAAGTGGTTCATAATCAGTTTGTATTTATTTGAGTTTAAATCACTTCCTTGCTTCTGGCCTTTAAACGTTACATGTCAACTCTCCAAATATTTTGATTTATGCAACTTTGTGCATTGTGCTCACGGCCATTAAAAAGCAGAAGCATGCAGATTAACAAAAGGTGGTGACTTTTATCACTTCTCTGTAAGCGTTATCCAACACAGCATGCACTTTAAACGACATCAATGTTACTGAATACAATACAGAATACATAACATCATAAAAACAGGTACTTTCTGGTTATTCGCTGAAACTCACTTTGATTAGCAATTCAAATTAAATAAAATATGTAAAGTCTATAAAAAAACAAGGAAGTTTACTTTATTTTAGTATATTTAAAGTTAAAAAACGTACAATACTTGACTGTGTTTAGTTTCATAAAGTTGGATTAACCAAGTGATTTTAAGAGAAAATCCCTAATCTCTCTAATTTGATGGGTCCCCCGCTCTTACCTTGGCTTACCTCGTCTTCGTACGAACTCTTGTCCCATTTCAGACAACAAACATGTAGGACTTACCGTCTCATACTCACGGTGTCCTGGGCGAGGCCTTGGGACCACCAGACCCACTTACCTTTCCACATCAGCTGATTCACAACGATCTGGAAAGCTAAAAGCCGTTAGTCACTACTTACCTTCAGGGTCAATTAATTAAAAAATAAATAAATAAAAAAATCACATTCAAAAATAGAAAAAAGCTCCATGTTTCTCACTTAAAAGTAGCTTTTAAAAAGCTATCAACTCTGGCTTATTAAATTAGCAACAGAAGGTGTTTTCTTACTCACCAGTCAAGAGCTTACTTGTTTCTCAACATCTTTACAAAGTCATGGTTTACTTGTACATTGTTCACAAGACAAACAGTACTGTGATAATACATAATAGCAAGTGCAAATATACTGAAGGAAACAACATGTTCTGTCACTTATAAGAGCAATTAATCATTGTCTGTTACATGACAAGCAAATGACAAGAGGGTGATCAATGCTTCTTCTATTCTATAATACACAGAGACCCCCTGAAAGATAAATAAATAATCCATTAGAGAGAAAGTGATCATCAGGGCACATTGAAGAGGACTGGGTGTAGGTGCGGGAGCAGTACCTGATCCAGGATGTAGTTGCGTCTCTTGCGGGCGGCGATCTCGATCAGTCTGTTCAGACACTGGGTGGCCTGCTGGATCAGGACGTCCCAGCGGCCGGCGTAGTTCCTCTGGCGGCGCAGGCCCATCACCTGCAGAGGGGCAGAGCGGCGTCACGCCACGACACAACGGGCGTGTCTGCGGGCGGCCGCGGGAACTCACCTTCATCTTGTCCATGATGGCGTTGGTGCCCAGGATGTTGTACTTCTTCTCAGGATTGGCCTCCGCGTGCTTTATGGCCCACGTGGTCTTTCCACAGGCGGGGAGGCCGACCATCATCAAAATCTAAAACAAAAAACAACACCAAGCTCGTTTTGTAATTAGTGTGTACTAATTTTCACATCTATGTAGGGCTGTGTGGTATATGTGATAGATGGTAAAAACGTCGGTAGAAAGTTTATGTCACATGGTTCATTTTATTACTTAGTTTGCTTAGTTTTTGTTTTGTTCTGCATCAAAAAATAGCCTGCAGAGAAAAGTTAATGTGGAAAAAAGGAGCAGATTTATTTATTTGGTGCCGTCACCTGCTCATTTTTGGGATGGAACTTTTTGTCTTGTTTTACTAATGTTTTATTGTGATTTTCTGATATTGTTTTATGTTTATGTTGTACAGCACCTTGTGAATTTGTTTCTATGAAAGGCGTTTTATTAATAAATTTTACTTACTCTTCAGACGTTTCCTAGAGGTTAAAGACAGTCTTTCCTTAAATTTCCTTTGGTCAATCAGTGATCACGGTTATTTAGTTTAATTATTTAACAAATATGAAGTTTTTTAAATTAACGTTTATATAATATTCACACATTGGCAGTTAGAAATGTTTTTAACAGACAGATGAAACATAATTGACTGCTCTGTTAAACTCATCATTTTCCTTTCCATTTATTGGTTAAAAAAAACAAAACTGCAACTTTCGGTTCTTCGTTTGGTTCCTATTAAGAAAGGGTTTTGTTACCTGCTGCCTGCTTAATCCAGATATGTAACGCCCCATTAAAATTTGTGTTTTTATTTTCTCCTTCTAATAATCAGACGTTTACCTGTATAATAAACCTCATCTACTCGTGTGCACAGGGGGGGGGGGGGGGGGGCAGGCGGACCACACAGATGGCAGGGCAGTGCGCAGGAAAATAGGAGGGGTGAACTTATTTCTACCTGCAGAGTTTGGAAAATTGTTTGATGTTATTTCATGTTTTTTAACCCACAGGCTTTAAAATGTCAAATAAAAACGAAAGAGTTTTTGAAAAAGGTCAGTAGCGCAATTTGAACGCTTTTGTTTTTAGTTCATTACACACCCGCCACGGTACATGTACAACACTGCCAACTAGTGGTGTATGAACACTTATACAAATTAATCTTACGATTGATTGCTGGGGAGGTGGTTTCATGAAACAGATCTTTGGCTCATGGTGTAAAAATCAAAACGTTGTTGAGAATTGCTAGTTCTGCTGCTTCTTTATATTTTTCTTTTGTTTATTGTAGATTTTTCATTTAAAAAGCAGCAATAACGTAATTTTAAAACAGTTTGGATAAATGTAGCGATGCACTCTGGGTATCTTCACTTCAAAATAAGAGCATGGATTTTAAAGTTTTCCATACTTTTGTTATCGCTCCAGTTGACCACGTGATGTCTGTCTTCTTCGGCAAACCATCTTTAAATCATTTCTGCAATGTTAATTGTGAAGGTTTTTCTAGTTTATCTGAATTTAAACATGCGACAATATTTTTTATTGTTACTTGGAAATAAAATGTGGTTATTAAGACATGTAAATAGTTGTAGCAAGTATAAAATAAAACCTTAAATATTTGGTTCTACTTCTACTGTGATGCTCACGTTAGCTTTTGTGTCGTCATTTCCAAAAACAATATGCTAACATTAGGTATGCAACTCTGTAAATAAACAAAGAAAACAGTTTTCAGCAACTTTATTTGATACAATAAAGCCACAAACTCAAAAAAGCTTTATGAATGAACAGAAAGTAAAAACCATTTTCAGCCACTATTTTGCTTTATTATTGAAAACACATCAACTCAAAAAGTGTGGCCATGAGTAAAAAAACAAAAAGTGATAAAACAAATATTTTAAAAAAAAATGCATATAAACAAAACAAAAGGCCTATTAAGGCATAAGAAATAGAAAAAAAAAACCTTTTTAGTCACTTAAACAACTTTTCAGTTTTATTCCCTGCCCTTCTTCAACTTCTATGAAGGTATATGAAAAAGCTAAATGTGAAGCTATATGAATTGTTGTTTGAGTTGATGTTTTTATTTTTAAACAAAAACCTTTTTTCATTTCTGTCTTAAATATACTTTTTGGTATCTGAAACAGAAAATGAAACTCAAATCATTAAAAAAAAAATTGTTCTAATGAGAAATGATTTGTATTTTAATTTTTTAAAAACAAAAATCAAATATCCACTTGTTTCTTGTTTTTTAATACCAATAATAAAAAGATACACTGACCCTTCTGCTACCTTTCATTTGATTTTTGATTTGTGTATTTTCTTGTTTCTATTGTATATAGTTATTTTGTTTTTAATGAAATTATTTTTTTAATTGAATTGAAAGCTTCAGCTACTCTAACTGTTCCTTGCTCATCTCCTCCATATGATGCTGGTTGCCTCTCATAAAAATCAGCACTTCAAAATTGGTGTCAGACAAGCTGGCT
>JARVGW010000624.1:23381019-23398993 GCA_031762495.1 Anablepsoides rubrolineatus | reverse complement strand
GTGAAGGTCTGGAGCTTCAGCTGTGTCATCACCCTGTGGAGAGCAACCCTATCTTTCTCCAAGACTTTGTTGAGCACGAGAACAGAGTCATACATGGAGTTCCATCTGGTGCTGTTGGGAACCACCAGCCTCCTCTTCAGAGCATCAAATATGCTGTCTGCTGCCACTGTGCTGCGACTCTGAAGATTCCACAGTCCCTGTGCCTTGGCCATGGACTTCCTGTAGGCTGACTTGAATGAAGTACTTTCAAGAGCCTTGTCAGCATCTACACTCGCTACCAAGTTGAACGTATGGGCGGCACACTTCATGTGTACAGGTAGATTGCGGTCCACGCCACTGGGCTCATCGAGGATGGCGTCAACAGAAATGTACTCCATGTCCTCCTCATGCCGAGCTTCTGGATCTGCATCCTGGATGACCTCATCATCTGTGTCACCAGCTGCCTCGCAAATGTCTGGCAAGAGTTCAGCCTCTGTACCAAACTGTACAAAGGCCTTCACAAAGTTTTTTGCATTGTCCGTTGTAGTCCTGGTCACCTTGTGTTGTAGGTTGAACTTATGATGAGTGTCAACCACAGCCTGAGCAAGAACATCAAAGGTGTGGTGTTCTTTGATTCTCTTACAGGCCAGGACAGCGTGTTGTCTTGCACGGGTCTCAGGGTCCAGCCAATGTGCAGTCATCTCCAGGTATGACTTGTTGTGGACAGACCAGCAGTCTGCAGTAGTGGCAATCCATGGGATGTTCTTGAGCAATCTGTATATAAAAATAATGCATTATTAAATAAATTTGTAACATACACACACACATTAACTGATTGGTATGATCAAAACCTTGTTAACTCACTGAGAATATAAAAAATTTAAGGCATTTTTGCTCAAATTCAATTATTTTGTGCTTCTGCTCAGAAAGGTGCTTCAAAATATTATTTAAAGATTACAATTTAGACAGTGGATAAATGACACATAGATGAAACATGTATTATATTTTCACAAAAAAGCTATTATTGCAAATGTTTCTCCTCATACTACTTTAAGTCTTGATCTGAAGGGTCACAATGTGCTTTTATTCACAGATGAGGAAACGTGTTTAACATGATTATTTTTTAATTTTCTTTTAATAGCTCTAAAAACAATCATCCAAGTGAATTAAGGTTTAATCCTGCACTCTCGCAGGCAGCATTACAGATTTTCTTAATAATGTAACCCTCCACCTGCAAGTACTTATTAGGGGTCGAGTAAAAATGGTGGACTCATTGTCTGTGTCAGCACATGATCTGAATGAGTAAACAATAAGTGGAATGGTCTGACTTTGAGACTTGAAGGGATTATTTCTCTGCCGTTTTGTTGTTCAGACTTAAGCCTGTGTCATGAGTGGATACATATATATTAGGGGTAAAACAATACATGTACCCGTATCCAACAGTGCTTTAGGTTCAACACACAGATTTTTAAAATTTATTTTATCAGCTTGTCTTCTGAAGATGCTCTGTGTTGAAGGATCAGTGGATCTGTGTTCGACTACTCCACCTAGGCTGCATTTTTGAGCACAGATCCACTGAGAAACTTGCTGTTTCAGCAACATTTTATTTAAAAACTGGACTTTTGAGGTTAAACAAATGTTCATAATTAATTTCAATAAATTACAAGTTAAAAAGGGCATGGAATTTAATCCTCTTTTGTATCAAAAAAATATTGAACCGTGAGACTAAATATCGGACCGAATCATGAATTTTCTGTATTGTTGCACCCCTAATATATATATTTACATACAGTAAAATATGAAGTACAGAACACCATTCTAAAAAAATGAATAAACTTGTTGTATATATATACCTCTTCAGGTGCTCTTCCAGCTGTCCATGGCGGGCCAAAATCCTCCTGCCTAGAGTGCGGCGAGACATAGACGACTTGCTGGGGTTTAACAGCTTGATCAGGCCAACGAAGGTGGGGGACTCCACTACATGCAGCGGTAGCATGTTGTGGACAAACATGTCAACAATCTGTCTGTCCACCATAGACTGCCTTACACCAGTGGTGGATGGTTTAAAGAAAGTTTCAGCAAGGCTGGTTTGCCGCGCCATCTTTGGTTGTGACAACTGGCTGCTGCTTGCACTGGCAAAAAGTCTGTGTTTTCCACGCAAGGAGCCGGACCTGATTTCCACGTCGAACTGCGCAGCACGTGTTGGATGTTTTCGGCTGACGTGTGACTTCAAACTGAAAAGACTCCTCAATTGTCCTTTGATGATGGTTTTTTTTGGCTGGCACAGGACACATTGAAAGTATATAGAGTTTTTATTTGACTTATCTCTCGAGTCAAAAATGAAATAGTCCTTCAGGTGGGGCCACGGGTGAGACTCTAGGCTGTGTTCGGCGACTTCCTCAACCACAGCCGATGAAGACCCTTCCACACGTGGTTCATCCACAGGCCGCTGAGAAACATCCATAAATTCACCCTCCATGTTAAAAACTCTTCGTATGACTCTTTGTAAACAAGCAAAAATAAGTAGAAAGGCTGCAGAGTAACACACTAGTGCCCTATAAAATCCATTTTATTTTTTCCAAATTCCGTTTTTACGTTTTTATTTTTCTAAATTCCACTTTTTCCCAGAATTCCACATTTTCATTGTAACCATATTTATTTACCTAAAAGGTGTCATTATGAACTGACTGAACAATAATTAAATAGCTACAGAAATAAATAAAATAATAATAATGTCATTTCACTTTCACTAATATAACAAGTAGCTGTGGTTCAGAAGAATATTAAATTATTTTTAAAAAGGTGTTTAAAAGTATTTACTAAGAAAAAAAATTTATTTTGAGTAAAACAGAATCTCAAATAATAGTTATTTTTTGTAAAATAAATTTTTTTGGGAATTTAACTTAAGATAAAATATGTTATAAAGAAACATAAAACCTACACTTGCCATCTAAGCTCATTTACTTCTGTAATGGACACACACACACACACACACACACACTGTTTACAGTGCTTTAACAAAAAACAGACAAAGCTTTTTCATTTTTTCTAAAGGAATATCTGATTCTGAACACACAACAAAATCATGGATAAACTCCCAGTCGGACCCCCACCTCACCGAGGAGGGCCTCTCTACTGCTCCTCTCAGACAGTAGGTGGTCTTCACAGCATCCAGCCCATCATGTAAAAACTTGCAGAAACGTTCTTCTACAGATAAATAAATAACCTCTGGGACATTGTTCTGTCTTAAATTTTATGCTAGCTTCATATTTTTGGAGGACGTTACTTTAAGCAAGTTTGTTGTTTTCTGTGCGGGTCGTGGTCGCGGCTTTTATTTATTTTTTTCGTGTCGGGAGGGGCACTCAGAGCTTGTTACCATCTAACTACGGGTACAGTGAACGGCAGCGGCCAAAATACCTCAGAAACTCGCCCAAATAAGCAAATTCCGTGAGATTCTGCATTTTACACTGAATTCCATTTTGTTTGGTCAATTCCGCGATTCCATCCGCGGAAATTATAGGGCCCTAAGAGAGCTTCCAAAAACAATGAATTAACCATTCACGTCACATTATGACCAACAGTGTCCCTTCAGCTAACCCTGTTGGTCGATTGCTTTGACCAATAACATCAAGTATTGAGCTCCAGCGTTCAAACTTTTTTTTTTTTAAAAAGGAGCTCAGATTGCAAAGTAAAATTTATATAAAACCTTCTTTTGTACTTTTGTTATGTTTATTTGTACTACAGCAAAAAGCTGAATTTGATTATGATTAGTTTTCTGCTAAATAAATGCTGTAAAAATTACATTATCTTTGCTTTTTATGATAATTTTCTAACATGATATATACTGTTACTGTGAAGGAATTCAATTTATACCCTGATATGAATTTGAGGTCATACTGCCCAGACCTGTGTCTACATCAATCAAACGATGCCCTACCTCGCAGTCAGACTTGTTGGCGGGTCCCTTCGTGCCCCTGATCTTCTGCTCCATGGGAAGATCGTGGAGGAAGGTGAAGCCTTCTTTTGGGGGGAAGTATGGCTCCCTCTTCTGGCCGAAGTTGAACTCGACGGCGCAGTTTTTCACCAGCACGTGAGGGAACAGAGCACGCCCCGCCAGCTCCTCTTTGGTGGTCTTGAAGGCCACGCCCAGATGCACGCCATTCTTAAAGTAGCCCATCTCCACCTCGTCGCCACTTTCAAAGTCCTACAAGTCAAGAAACATCTGATTAATATAATTTACTTCAAACACTTTATCAGTCAGTGACAGTGTTGTATAAAGTGATACTTGAGTAAAAGTACAAGTATCTTATGATAAAAATACTTTGGTAAAAGTTTAAGTCTTCTCTAATAATATTACTTGAATAAAAGTCTTAAATTATCCGATATTTTTTGTACTTAAGTATCAAAAGGAAATTTCTGACACAAAACACTACTTAAGTATTAAAAGTATGGAATAAAAGTGAGCGGTTAAGATTTTCCAAAATACATTTATTGGGAGATGATCTCTCCAAAAAATATTTTTTCTAACAGCGTGCAGCTGTGATGGGTTGTGTACAAAGTAATACAGTGTCAGAATGATATATATTTATACTTCTCATCCAACCACAATTAAATTCACTCTATCCAGGAGATACAATTTATCAGGATAGTATTTTTTTAAATAATAACCCAGAATAAATAAGAGTAACAACTTTCTACTTCTTACTTTTTAAAAAATGTAAGGAGCAGAAAATACAGATAATTGTGTAAAAATGTATTGAGTAAAAGTAAACAGTACGCTGAAATATAATTACTCAAGTAAAGTACAGTTAACTAAAATATCTACTTATGGAAATAATGAAGTATTTGTACTCTGGTCAGTGATTACTTACGATGTAGCAGCCGATGACGTCGTTTTCACCAAACTTTTCACCGAAGTCGGCAAACTTGCAGTCACTGGATTTTTTGCCCGTTCCTCCGTATCCAAAGGAAAAAGGCTCCTCGCCTGATGAAACAGAAATGTTTGTGTTTTTTTAATCTGAGCTCAACACTTCTATCAAACCCAGGTTTCACGGTGGCTCTGCTCACCCAGCTGAGTGCTGCAGTAGTTGAGGGACCACCCGATTCGGACCACGTGGGGGTCGGGCTCGCTGCTGGGCAGGTGCTTCACTGGGATTTCTTCGTTTATCTGGAGGAGGAGAAACGAACGATGAGAAAGCTGCGTCTCTGAGGACTTTCAGGAATACGAGGTTATTTTGACTAAACAACGAAGAATAAACCTCTTCAGCCCCAAGAGGTTTTCTTGATGTTTTTGTTTGATATTCCACACTGAAATGTAACTAAGTGTATCTCAGCTTTTACTAACTCTACTTAAATAATCTAGGAAACAAAAAAAAGCTAACACATGGGAGATTTCATCTGAAGTGTAAGTATTAAAACAGCTGTTTTTGTTTTAGATATATTGGGGATGGAACATAATTTTCTTTTTTTTTTTTTTTTTTTTTACATTATTTCCCCTCCCGTGTGAATAACGTTTCATTAAAAAGGATAAAAGCCATATAAAATAATAATGAACCAGGTTAAAAACTTTTGGAAACCATAAATCCACTTGTGGACATTACCTGTGCAAAGATTCATGCTGCTAAAATGAACTGGAGCAAAGTTACAGAGGTTTTAATAAAGAAATTATTTAGTGTTTTGTAGGAGGCATGGGGCTGAAGAGGTTAAACTCGTGTTCACTACAAATGACGAGCAGCATTTTTGTTGGTTTCTACACGCAGACATTCAAAGAAACTCAAAAATACCTTCATCTCGTAACAAACGCGACCCTGAGAGACGCCGTGAGAGGCTCGCGCTCCGGCCCACAGGTAAGCGAAGCCTTCGATGGTCAGCGGATAGCCGCTGTATCGATCTCTGGACACTTTGAAGTGCAAATCACAATTGTCTGGAGGACAAAAAAACAAGTCAAAAACAAGTTCTTTCTGTCTGTGTAGCTGTATTAGCAGAGGAAAACAAGCTTTACTCACACGTATCAATGGTTACCAGGGAGTCGTCTATGCTCTCCTCCTCATCTTCAGCAGGAGGCTGAGGTGTTCGAGATCTGAACAAAAACAGAAAACTCAGAACTTTGCACAAGTTTGATGGAGAAAATCACTGTTTGAAAATCAGTTTTACCTCTTCTCGTCCCGATGGGAGTAGTAGTTGTAGCCCCTGTTGTCCTCGTGTGGCCTCTTCCGGCTCTGGTTTTTATCTTCCACTTTGACCTGCTCGGCCTGACTCGCTGCATCCTGCTGCTCAGTGCTTTCCCTGTTCTCAGGAGCCTCCAACTCCTCTTCGGTTTTGATTTCTGTTTTAATCTCTGCAACTATATATATAAAAAAAATATTAGAATCATAAAGGTTGATTATTTTTATAAACTCTTAAGAATCAGAATCGCCTTTATTGTCATTATAATTTGCATTAAAATAAAATTGGGTTTGCTGCTCCACGATAAAATAACATTAGGAGAGTAGAAAATACAACACAATAGACAAGTTCAAATCAAGTAAAGACAAAAAAAAATGTGCACTAACAAAAAAAGAGAAATCAAAGAGTTTCTGTGTGTAGAAATGAAAAATAGGGAAATTTTACAGTATATTCTGCTACATTGCTTGTAATATTAAACGTTAGAGATGTTCCTGAGAATATTGCACATGGGTCCAAAAATTGAATGTTTGTGTTTTCTTTGCTGTTTTTTTTTCTGTATTGTTCAGTCTGGGTTTTTATTTAAGCAATAAAAATAATAAAAAAGGACAGAAAAGTACCCTGTGTGGTGTTGGTCTCTGTCACAATGGGCTTGGTCTCCGTCTGGAACAATCCGTCTGATTTTTGTAGATCCTCGTCCGCTGTGAAGTCGGGCATGCCGTGACCAGAGTCGGAGGTTTCTTGACTTTCGTAGGGTTCCCCTTCTGGCTCCTTTTCCTCAAAGTCACCGCCTGAATCCCTGCCTTCATCTTCTTCCTCCTCTCCTCCTCGAGGGGCCTCTCCATCACCACCGTCCTCCTCTCTTAAGTCCTGAGCTGCTTTTCAACATAAACAGGAGGTAAAACATACATTTTGTAAAAACATGATACATGGATCATTTAATTGAAATGTCTGAAATATAACCGTAAAGTCCTTTTTTGAACAGTAGCTACAATAAACACGATTCTGAGCAGAAAATCATTACATTTTTGTCATTTTCCCTGTAAGCTTGCAAAGCTTTTTTTTTAGTGTTTTAAATTCAATTTCAATGTCAAGAATGTAAAATAAGTCATAAAGCTTCTCTGAAGGGTTGGGCAATATTGGCAAAAAAAATTAATTGTGGTATTTAGCCAATAACAATTAATTTGATGATTAATGCCCTGGACATCCTTATGTTCTAGTCACATGACCAATTCAGTGGGAAAAATTTGCTCTTCATAAAAATCTGTTCCAAATTGTGTCAAAATTAGACTTCAGACTATACATCAAATTTTAAATTGTGTTTATAGATAAATAAATTACAGAACTTTATTTTTTAATATTCGTCATATTTGAAGGAGAGAAAAAAAGAGCACTGAGCGGACTCTGCCTGGTGGCATTATTTGTATTATCAAATGCCAAAAAAAGAATTCATTAATTGCACACGATACAATTATGCCCAACCCTACTTCTCTGTAAAACAAATGTAGGATTAGAGCTTCCTCATTGTGTGTTATATTTCTTCCTTGTTCGTCCAGCTACCATCAGGTAAAAGGTTCAGGACTGTTAGGACCAGAACGAACACTCAAGAACAGTTTCTATCCAACAGACATTGGTTAACTCAGTAACACCACAGTTATGTGCAATATGGCTGCTATTCTTGTTTCATTTTATCTTACTTTTTAATCTTTTTCTACCTCAATTGTTTATACTTATATGTATTTTTAATGTTCTGATTTATTTGCTATGGTGTTTAAATTTTTATCTTATTTTATCTTACTTATTATTTGTTTTTTTAACCTCTTAGTTTACATTTTATTGTTCTGATTATTTGCACTACAGGAGTTGCAAAACTATTCCGTTGTTTATTGTCTGTGGACCAGTGTTCTTTTCAGTGCAACAATGACAATAATTATCTTATGTTATGTATGTATATATCTACAGCATGCATGAATCCATGTATGTGAATGTATATGCATGCACATGAATATAAATATATATATATATATGTGTATGTGTGTGTGTGGTCTTGTGTTTTATTGTATATTTAATATATTTTTCCTTTCTTTTCCTTTCTACGACAAAAAAAATCACTGATGATAAAGAAATTAAGAAATTAATATTAAGTTCTTTTTTCTACTGAAGTGAAAAAAATAAATAAATCTCATCTTATATTTTAACTCTAATGCTTACTTGAACGGCTGCAGCTGTAATATTTGCAATTTTCCCCCGGGGATCAAAGTATTCTGATTCTGATTAAGAAATCAATGCAAACCTCTAAAAAGACAGATTCCCTTCCATTTGTTGGGTCTAATGTGTTGCACAGATGATCTGACAGATCCATTCAGTTTTTTTCTGCAGATATGTGGGACTTGAATACCTTCTTGTTGCTCCTGACCGTCCTCCTCCTCTTCTTCTTGGTAGTCCTGGCTGAACTCGCCCTCCCCAGCTTGCTCCTCCGAGGTGTCCGCCTGGGCTTCCTCCTCCAGAGCGGCTCTCAGCCTCTCCATCAGGTCTGCCTTCAGGCCTTTGGTGTCCAGGCCCCGGCGCTGGAGTTCCTCCTTCAACTCGTTCACTTTCAGTTTCTTCACGTCTAAACTCATGGTGGCGCCGAGAGTTTTCTATGGTCGCAAAACAAAAAAAGAGAAAAGAAAGAAAAAAACAAAACAAAAACAAAGTTAAAGCTGCAGCAGTTCACGTCAACGAGGCTCAACTTTCAAAAAGATCCGTGCACCGCGCCGTTTTCTCTGTCAAAACAGGGTTCGGCTGGGCTAACATCGCTGCACCACAAAAAAACAAAGCAAAACTAAACATAAGCCGTATATTTCACAAAGAGCCTGCACTAATGTATACTTCTGCTACAGAAGCACGACGAGTTAAATGTTTTAATAGGTTTTCCTCACCTCAAATCGTCCGTAGAGTAACGCTAACAGATAACCTTTTAGCCTAGCAGCTAGCAAATTAGCTTACGAGGCGAGAACCAATGCAGAACAAAGGGCTTTAACGCAGGGGAAATGCAGGTTGTATGGGCTACACCGGTTTCTTATGCAGACGCTACTCTAGATGCGTGGTTTTCACCGGTTTTAATCCAAAAGTGTAGAAAAACACGACTAAAAACAAGATTGGGGCCTACCTCCTTACGCGAGCTGCGCGGGTAATTCGTGGTAAAAAGCCTGAAGAGCCGCTAGCGCCCCCTGGCGTCGTGACCTCGAATGACAAAATCCTCTTCTGCACATGCGCAGAAGGACGCAAGCTAGCGCCATCTGGCGTCGATAAACAAAACCTCTTCTGCACATGCGCAGAAGTGGATTTGTTTTTCAAATCTTTATTGAAAATTACCACGGTTAACAAAATAGTACAAACAACAATGACATGAACATAATAAACAAGAAAATAATGCCAGGGGGTTACATAGCAAAGGTAAATAAAGCAATACATGTATTTATAAATAAAGTTAAGTCATAAAAATATTAAAGTGAGTACATATATCACTTAATCTTAATAGTCCTAATAGCTTTACTATTTTTTGAGTATTGGAGTGTTCTAATATATTATTTGAATTACTCTTTAAAGAATAAAAAGCAAGGTTTCTGATTTGAGAATTTAGATTTATGTATATAATACTTTCCATTTAATAAAATTAGGTTGATAATAAAAAATGTTTTGCTTTACGAGAAGAATCCAAACATGTTTACTTAAGTAAGGGAAAATTCATTAAGAATATTTTGGGAAATGAATTGCACAAAAATCTTGATGTGATTAATACATTCTTGTCCCCAATGACATATATTGTAGAATAAATAAATATATATAAAATATATATACATATATGTCATTGCTTTTACTTATGAATGAAATCAAATACATTGTGAATTAAATCAAATACATTATTTTTTCAATTGAAATGATTGAAATTCTTTGATTTGGTTGATTATAATATTTTACAGGTTATATAAGGCTCACAAATGTTTATTACCTTTAAAAACCCAACTAAATTTTGTTGATGATTAATGTTTATGATAAAAGAATGAATAATAAAAGCCACTTTGTTAAAGAAATATGAAACAATATAATGTGTATTCATACAAACTGTTGTTCGACAAGGATTTGAGGTTGTTTTTGTTTAGTTTTTCTTGTTTGTAAATTATCATTGATTAAAAATATTAATTTTGGGAGGAAAAAGGCGCAAATATAAGATTTTTTCTTCTTTCTGCTGCCTTTCATTTTATTTGTGATTTGTGTTTTTATTGTATAAAAATGTATTATTTTTAAAGAAAATAATAATTTTTAAAAAATCTCTAACTAGGACAAATAGTCTTAAAAACAATTAAATAAAAACAAAAAAATAATGTCAGAAAGGCTACTTTAAGTGTTCTGTGTCCAATTTTCATCTCATTTATAAGGATTTAATTTGAGCAGGTTAGTAGTATTGTAGACACAACACTGGTTTATTCCTTATGTTAAATGTTAAAAAAAACTATATTCCCTTAAAAAGGTCAGAAATAAGAGCTGGAATGAAAATAAGCACAAAGCAAATAAAATCCACAAAAAAAGCTTGATTATTTTTTTGGACAATATTTATCCCATTCCTACATTTCAAAATATATTTTACTTTAATAATAAAGAGTTGTTTTTTAGGTGTAAAATCTTTAAGTTTTATTCCAATGTGCTTCCTAGTTTGGGTTTCTTTGAAATGTCAAAGAGACAATAATAAACACCATCTAGACACAACAGCTCGTTTTAATTCTCACCATTTTTCATTAGGTTCACATGAACCGACAACAGATGAGATGTACAGAAAACTGTGGGGGAGAAAAGAAATTAAGCATTTTATGAAACTTAAAAAATAATATTCATCAGTCATTTGAATCATAAAAAAGCCTGAAAATAAGCCTTTTATACACTGCAAAAAATGTCCATCTAACCAAGTTTTATAACCTTATATTCAGCCAAAAAAGTGTTTTTGATCTTGTTTTTAGACTGATTTACTAAACTGAACTGATTGTGTCAGAATAATAATCTTGTTTTCAGAATGTGTCAGATTATTTGTCTTGTTTGATAATTTGACTCAAATTAAGTTAAATATTTCTGTAAATGTAGTAAGAAAATTTTACTTGGTAAGATTCTTGAAATACTCGATTTGACTCAGTTTTTTCTTATGTCAAGAATCTTACCAAGTAAAATTTTCTTACTACATTGGCAGAAATTTTTTACTCAATTTGAGTCAAATTTTCAGGCTAACAAGACAAATAATCTGACACACTGAGATTATTATTCTGACACAATCAGTTCTTGTTTAATAAATCAGTCTCAAAACAAGATCAAAAACACTTTTTTGGCTGAATATAAGGTTTTAAAACTTGGTTAGATGGACAGTTTTTGCAGTGTAAATATAGTTTAACAGAATTCCTGAATTGAAAAGATGAAGTAATAAACTCCAACTGCAATAAAATACAATAACATTAAGGTCAGTGTTGTTTTGTACATTTTATATATAACAAACTTTCAAGGTCAACCACAGAAATTCACTATGAATATCATAGCGATGCCTTTTTACAACTTGTTGCTCCAAACATGAGCAGATTTAGATCCAAACCTCCTCCTCTGGTCTGTCCAGCAGGGGGCGCTGTGTGTGTGTGTGTGTGCAGGGAGGTAAATCAGGCCATGTACACACACAACAGCATCATTCTGGTGTATTTTATGACTTCTTCACACCACACACACGATATGTAGTGCTGCACTAAATGAGTCACTTTGCACTGGGAGCAGGTAGCGACAGCAGCAGCCTGTTGACCTCCCTCAGCTGAGCGTCCAGAGTCTCTGTCGTCAGCGACAGCTCGGCTATTTGAGTCCGTAGGTCCGCGAGGGTCTCGTTCTGCTCCTCCTCCTTGCGGCGAGCGTTGGTTGCCTGCCTGCTGTACTCCAGCACCATGCACCCGCCGCCGATGAGAAAGATGATGGCCTCTCCGAGCAGCTCCGCCCCCAGCTCCGCCGCCGCCTCCTCGTTCAGCGGCTTGATGGTGGCGCCTTTGAAGCCCATGATCCGCATCTTCGTCCTCATCTCGATCCAGTGATAAACTGCCAGGATAAACCAGAACAAGTCAGGGTTGAAAAGTGGTAAATAGATAGTGATAAATGTTTTGATTTATTATTTTTTATGACTATGCACATGTGTTTATAAATAAAATAAACATTGGTATTACAACTGATTTATTAGCATTATAAGTTAAGACTTCCAGGATGTTTTAAGGACACCTGCAGGAGTTTGAGTTTTATATAATCTATTAACTCATTTTTTTTACATTTAATAATAATCTAGGGTTGATCTTGAATATAATATTCTGCAGGTTATGTATAAAGCTCATAAATATGTGTTACCTTCAAACATCCTATCTAATTTTGTTAAAAGAGAAACTGTTATAATTTGAAGGGACTAAAAATGTTGGTTAAACCAAAAAGCCGAACAAATTTAAAGGACAGAAGCACTTCAGTAAAAGGTATAAGATTATGGAATAATCTGGAAAATGATTATAAAAACTTTGAATCAATTAATTTCTTTAAAAAATGATCAAAGTAAAATTGTTAAAGAAATATGAAATTGTTTAATTTGTATAAGTTACTGTTTGAGGAGTTGTTTTTTTGTTTTATTTGGTTTATTATTGTTTGAATTAATATAAATTTTATTTTTATTTTCCTGTAAATAGGAGCAGATAAGATTTTTTTCTTCTCCTGCTGCCTTTTATTTTATTTGTATTGTTTTGTTGCATGTAAAAAAAAATTTAACGGAATGAATAGTATGTATGTGTATATATATATATATATAAATATAAATATAAATAAAAGTAGCATATTTGTGTAAAAGAAGAATAAACATGAAAATTGTTTATGATCGCTTGTTTGTTTTTTTTATAAAAAAAACAACACACAAAATGATACAATATACAAACAATAAGGTGTATTTCAAAAAACAAACTTGCATATAAGAGAGAAGAATGGGTGCAAATAAAGATGAGAAATGAAAAAATAACAAATAAATAAAGAACAGAATAAACAAAGATGTTAAATCATACTAGAGCAGAGATTGTGGGCACTGTGATTCTCTTAAAATGATGCATAAAAGTACAAAATAAAGTCATTGTGAAAATAATAGAAATTAGGTTTAACCTTAAGATATTTAGCTTTATGGATAAAACATTTTCCCAGATTAATTACAGTGTTGATGAGAATGTCACTGTTGTTATTGTCCATAAATTATATAAGGAATTATGGGAAATAACCTGTCAAACATAATGTTTCAACATACATGCAATGAAAGAATAAATGTTCCGTTGTTTTAGTATCATCACAAAAAAAAAACACAATTATTTGTTTCAATACCAAACCTTTGATGAATAAAATTATTAGATGGATACATTCCATTTAAAGTGGATTTCTTTGGCTCTTGGTGCAGTTGGAAATTTGAGGTATTTAGTGCGTAATTTATGGATTGATTGTGGTGGAAAATTTTGACAAATGTAATTTTTAAACGGCAGGGTGGGATAGATAATATTATCAAAAGTGTGCCGGATAATCTTATTGGAAAACTTGGAATCTTTGAAAGAGCGATTTCCAATTAATAATTTTGATAAACATGGAACAATCTGTGAATAATTGTGCTCTGTACAATGACAATAAAGGCCTTATCTAATCTAACCTAAATCAGTGAACCTGCAATTAAACATAATAGAGCTTTTAGAATGTCATTATAAGTTAAGACTTCCAGGATGTTTTATATACTACATTAATTTATTTTTTACATTTAATAATAATCTAAGGTTGATCTTAAAGCAGTATATTTGTGTAAAAGAAGAATAAACATGAAAATTGGTTACAATCGTTTGTTTGAAAGAGGTTTACTTAAACATAACACACATACCCTGTTAGCTTTATTTAGGTTATTTAGGGGGCCTTGCTTGATTAATTCTCAAAATATACTATGTCTTAAATATAGAGCGCAATATGTCAATTTAGATAAATATTATTTGTCGATTTAAACAATAGAAATAGTTGAATAAATGTGGTTTGTTAAGCTAATGTCATGCCCTCACAGCAAAGTCTGTTCAATGACAGCAAAGTCCCGCCCTCTCTTAGCTTACTCGGTTGCTATTGGTCGAAAGGAAAAGTTCAGAAGATTGATTGGCTAAGCTACAAAGTTGGGCTCAACGTGATTGGTTGTTTCGGCTACCATCAGTGAGGTGAACTCTTATCTTTTAGCGGCCGTTAGCTCCATTACTTACGCTGCGCCGGCGGCAGACAGACGTAGGTTTTGAAGAACTCGCTCCTCCGGGCTCCGGCTTTTATCCGGTTCGCCACAGGTTTGCTCAGCTGCCTCACGCCGAGGTAGAGGAGCTTGGCGATGGGGAAGGCACCGACAACCATCTTGGCGGAAATGCTTCGTCAGTGGGGCGGGGTCAGTAGAGGTTACGCGATGACGTTTATGATTGACAGTGACCAGTAGCCCGCCCACTTTGCCCAACTAGAATAAACTTTTTTTTAATTTTTATTGCCATGTTTGGCTTATTTTACAACACAAGATGTATTTAAAGCGCTAAAAACAGGCATGCAGACTGCACAAGTAAAATAAGTTTTTTTTGTTTAAATGTGACAAACATTTACGTCATTTACCCCAAAAAATTAGCTATTGCTATGCTACTTATAGCTTTTAACTGGCCTTTTGCTACTTTTAGCTCATATGACTACTATTGTGATACCTATAGTTTGTAACTATATCTTTACTACTTTTTAGTACAAATAGCTATAAGCTAGCTACTTCTAGCTTTTACTATCTTTTAGCTACTTTTAGCTTTGATTTCTTTATTCTTGTCTTTTTGCTTCTTTTAGCTTCATTTTCTTTATTCTAGCTTGTCTTTTAGCTACTTTTAGCTTTGATTTCTTTATTCTTGTCGTTTTGCTTCTTTTAGCTTCGTTTTCTTTATTCTAGCTTGTCTTTTAGCTACTTTTAGCTTTGATTTCTTTATTCTTGTCTTTTTGCTTCTTTTTGCTTCATTTTCTTTATTCTACCTTGTCTTTTAGCTACTTTTAGCTTTGTTTTCTTTATTCTAGCTTGTGTTTTTGCTTCTTTTAGCTTTGTTTTCTTAATTCTAGCTTGTCTTTTTGCTACTTTTAGCTTATGTGACTACTTTTCTGATACATATAGCTTGTAAATATATCTACTACTTTTTAGTACAAATAGCTATAAGCTAGCTTTTGGCTACTTCTAGCTTTTACTATCTTTTAGCTAATTTTAGCTTTGTTTTCTTAATTATAGCTCGTCTTTTAGCTTTGTTTTCTTTATTCTAGCTTGTCTTTTTGCTACTTTTAGCTCATGTGACATTGTGATATTTATTGCTTGTAAATATAGCTTTACTACTTTTTAGTACAAATAGCTATAAGCTAGCTTTTGGCTACTTTTAGCTTTTTTTCTTAATTCTAGCTCGTTATAAGTTTTTTAAGCTAGTTTTTGCTAATATTTTAGCAGTCATTCAGCTTACTGCATATTTCTATATTTGTTTATTTCCTCAATCTAGTTAAAAAGACTAGAATGTATAAAATAATATTTTTATGAGTTTTCAAGCTGACATGCAGAACTAGTTTCAAACGTCGCCATTGATAATTACAGGTTTCTGTGGCCCTTTCACAATAAAAGCCCGTGCAGTTGGCTCGGTTCGGCCCACCTGGGCCAGCTGCGGCAGGAACACCTGGCTCGGGTTTCAGCAGCCAGGGGCGGGTTGGACTCTGATCCAGAAAAAAAGCAGCAGTCAGGACGATGACTGGATGTCTGGAGGAAGGAAGAGACAGAACAGCGTGTTTCCACGAAGACCAGGACCAGGACCAGGATCTGAACCCAGCTCGGCTTTAATCCTCGAGTCTGGAAGAAAAGAGCTGAAAGTTTCTGAGGTGAGAATGCTTTTTTACTTGTTTTTACTTTCCCACGGTGCGCAGGAGAAACTGCGCAGAAACACTGTCGAGTTAAACAGAACGCTTTTATTTTGGAGATTATTACTTTAACTTTGTGGAGTTTTGTGAAGTTTTCTCTTCGCTTGTGTGAATTTCTTTGTGTTTTTCTGGCTCACTGAGGTGGAGCTTAGCTGTTCTAAAGAAAAACCAAAAAAAATCTCAGATTTTACCAGCAGCGGCTGGCAGACAGACAGACCTCTTTAGTTTCCAACCACAGAAACATCCAGCCTCTTTATTTAAACTTTAACTCTTTCTGTCAGTTTTATGGTGAATAATTGTGATTTAAATCTTTTAATCAGTGCAGAGTTTGACCCACAAAATAAATAAACAAATAAATAAAAACACAGGCACAGATTGGAAGTGTTAAAATAAAACTTTACATCTATTTTTTTAAATCAATTTATGGCATTTTTTAATTATTTCTAGCAACAATTACATCAGAAAAACGTACAACTAGTGCTTATTTTAAAGCTTAGCAAAAAGTAGTATACTTGAAGTTCATTTTAATAAGTATACTTGAGTATAAGTGTATATCAAGTATACTAGGCACCATGTACTTGTAGAAAGTATACAGATTTAATACTTGCTTGTACTGAATTGGGATTATTTTTTGTCTGTTTATAAAAAGTATACTTTAAGTATACTGTTATAATGTGTTTTTAAGTTTATAAACTTACCAAAAAGAAGTATAATTTAAATACATGTCATTAAGTATAATAAAGTATGTCTAAGTGTACTTTTATTTACCTTGAACACTGATATAAGTAGCAGTTTACTAACAAGTATACTTCTAGGAGTAAGTTGACCCACAATAAGTTTATGAAAGTATACTCAGAATACACTGAAAGTAATCTTCTAAGTATACTTTTAGTTTAATCTTCAAATATACTACAAATAAACCAGGCTGTGTGAAAATACTTTCTGTGTACTACTAACGTTTCTCTTGGCCAAAGGTTTAAACATTAGTATAAACTAAGTATACTTATACTTGTAGCATATTTTTAGTACTTGGTTTTTAAACTTGGTTAAGTATATCTCAGATAAGTACATACAAAGTATACTTTTTATTATTTTTTTTAGTTTAAAATCAGTATACTTAATGGATACTTGTATATAGTATTTTTTGATAAAGATCCTGATGTTGACAGATGTGATGTTTTAGAAATCAGAGCAGCTGATAAACACCTGTTTGTTTTTATTCTTTACATTTGGAGCCAAAATGTATTTTTAATTTAATAAAATCTAACAATAAAAGTTAAACTTTAATAAACATATTCATCAATTTTTAAAAGAATTGGCATCAAATAATAAATGATTTCATAAATAAAACCGTTTTCCTGTACAGTAAATGTTCTGATTCAAGAACTGAAAAAAACTTTGCAAAACCTCTGAAAAAACTGTTGATGAAGACTGATTTAAAGCACCTGTGACATCAAATTTTTATAATAAATATGAACGTATTTTTGGAAAGATAACATATCGTAAAACAAATTTCACGTCGCTGAGATGAACGGTTGTTGAGATATTTGCATGTGAAGAAACAGTAAGTGATGTCAAAGGGGAATGTCAGAATGTAAACAAAGCGTTGCTAAAACGGCTAACAGACTGTAGAGAAGAATCTGATTTTTCTTTAGATTATTTTAATGAATATCATTAGCTGCATTTCCATTGCAAATGTGCGCAAAACTTTGCCAATATTTTCTTAATGTTGAAAGAACACAGTTTTAAAATTGCAGTGTTTCCATTAGATAGATAGATAGATAGATAGATAGATAGATAGATAGATAGATAGATAGATAGATAGATAGATAGATAGATA
>JARVGW010000624.1:23339359-23349853 GCA_031762495.1 Anablepsoides rubrolineatus | reverse complement strand
TATGTTTGTGGTTGTAATGTGACAACATATGGAAAAGTTCAAGGGGTATGAATACTTTTGCAACCCACTGTATATTAAAGTAAGAGAAGTATCTTTTAAAGTTATTCATAGAATTTACCCATCTAAAATATTTTTGCAACATTTTAAAAAAGATCTAATGTGCTCTTTGAGTTAAGGTCACCATGATGATAATCATGACTTGTTTTGGTCTTTACACAGTTGTGTTCTGATTTTTACTTCTGTTGCTGCTGCACTAATCACAACCATCTTCTTTCTATTTTCTTAAACAAAGGTCTCAAACAATATATTAAAACTATCAGATATTGTCTAAATATGAAAGCCATTAAAACTTATGTGTGGTCTTTGTTATTTTAAATCATTGTTTCTATGCTTGTATTGTGTTTTACATTGTTCTGCCTTTAGTTTCTAAATAAAAACTCTAATAATTTGTCAGAAAGCTGACTCACCTGGCAGTCCCACTTTAGGATGGATCAGCACCTCCAGGGTTGCTCTGTCGTACATTTCCTTACTGACTTTGACCTCAGCAGGTCCGTACACTCCGGCCATCACACTCGTATCACCTGCAGACAGAAAGAGAAAATCAAATATATCATTTTAGTTATAAAAACATCATCTCAGCAGACTGAGGTGTTCAATTAGAAATAAAAACGTATCTGAGCTGAAAGGTTGTGACAAACTCCATTATTAGAATCTACTTAGATGTTAAATGTTGTGTATATTTTATTTATCAGAACAAAAAGGCATTTTCCCTGCAAATATTCCCTCATGTTTACTCTCTTTTCGCGTCTTTGATGATCCAAACACAGCTCCTGTAAGCTGTTTGTAATTCAGAAAAAGTTAAAATAATAAAATATAAAGTTTATTACCTTGAACAAAAGAAGCCGAACCATCAGGTCGAGACAGTAAAGTCTGTTCACAGCTAAACTCTCGGAGAGAAACACACGAAACGGACACTTCCATCATGCTATCTTCTCGGTGGGAAATGTGTTTGTTTTGTCGCAGGAGAGTGACGTCATCAGTTTTATCCAACGCGCTGCACTGTTTATGGATACGTTTGAGCTTTATTCTTTGTGTGTTCAATTGTTATTGCTTTTTATAAACTATTTTTTTATTGGAAAAAAAGAGAACATTAAACAAAAATCTGTAACTTATATATTGTATTTAGAGCACAAAGTATTTTTTATTTTTTATAAAGAACAATGGTACAACAAGAAATAACAGTAGAAACAACATCAGCCAGGGGTTATTACAACATCATGCACATAAATTGAAGTTTGATAATACATTGAGTGCCCTTCATTCAAGGAGATTTTATTTATTAGAGCACAGAATGAGGGGGAGCACTTTGCAAATGGACATTTATAAAATCTTTGCAATGATTACATTATCTAGAAAATCCACATTATCATTATCTAGAAATAAACCAAACTGAATTTTCTGAAAAAAGAAGAAGTCTATATCTATGAATTTGGATGAATGACAATTGTGTAATAATCTCCATAACTGTTGAACTTCAACACACTCAAAAAAACAAATGTTTGGTCATTTTATCTGTTTTACAAAACCCAATTTAATCTATCTTTTATAAATTCGTTTGAAGGATAAATATTATTTAAAAAAAATTAAATGTACTTATTTATATTTAGGAGGAATTGAAAATTTTAATTTTGTTCTAATTTTTAAAATTATAGATATGTCAAAGTTTTGTAAGGTGAGTGTGTTTTTCCCCCCTGGGTAATTTATGCTAATTAAATATTGACTTAAAAACTTATTATTACATTTTTTTAATTAACAATGTCCACAAAGTCTTTTTTTGACAATTTAATACCAAATATTTTAGGTATAAAAAAGTAGCTCTATGTAGTTATGCAAATCTACCACTAGATGGCAGAATATGGTTATTATTTTTAAGTTCTTTTATTTTTATAGACTTGAATAACACTTGTTCTAAATACCTCCATTGTTATTTTCTGCAGAATCCTTAATGCAGATTCATTCATTCAAAACTTCTACAACTAAAAAAGATTACACTCTTTTTTTTTTAACCCTGCCTCTTATCACGTGTTGCCGAAAAGCAGCACCAGACAGTTGTCGTAAAGCATCCTTTAAACAGCCCTGGCACGCTGATGTTGGTCCCTTTTTTCTTCCTTAGCTTGTCGGTTACAGAGCTGACAAATGGGTGAGTAGTATGGACTTGTTTCTTGCCCAGTTTTAAACATATATAATAATCTGGTTGAAAATAATCCTTATCGTGCCATGTTTTGTGTTTTTATCTTTTATTAACAAACAAAATCGAGACGTGGATAACTGCACCTCGTGCTGTTAGCATTAGCACTTTAGCTGCCAGACGCTAAACTGCTCTCAAAATACTGGCTCAAATAAGATTATTGGTATTTGGATAAATGCATATGGATTATTGGATTTTCTAAATTATATGTACTTTTTTTTTATTTATGTATTTGTTTCTGTTATCTATAGTTCCACGTGGCGGCGGTTCAAACCACGATCATATTTAAACTTTGCATCATTAAAACTCTAAAATAAAATACAATTATTAGGCCTTAAACAGTAATTACTACATAATATGAAAGACTTATGGTAAACTATAGATTTCAGTACAAGCAAAGGTATTTTTTTTTTGCATTATGATTCAAAGAATTTATTTAAAAACTAGGTAATATGCATTTCTTGTGGAAATGCTAGTGTGTTGGTTTCTGAAAACTTTAGCTGAAATTGAGCTGAAAATGTTTAACAAAAGTATTGTAAGTTAAACTTGGACAAATGAAAGAAGCAGAAAAACAGTAAAAAGGAGCAAATTTATAACTGAATTAGCATAAAAAAGCTTAAATAACTGAGTATAGCAGAAAATTCCGCAATTCTGTATCAGAAATCATAGGGACTTATATATCCCAGTCCTGTTTTTATTAATTTATTTACACACCTGGCAAATCTTTCTGCGTCCCCCCTGTAATATACTCGTGTACCACTAGGGGGACACATGCCCCTGGTTGGGAATCACTGCTGTAAGGCATTCACACTAATTATTGTTTGCATGCAGACTTTTATAAATCAATGATTACTGGTTGACCTAGTTTCTCAACCCCTGAAATTAGGAGTTTCTTACCACACAGGGTTCCTGCTGATCCTTAAAGTCTTAAATATAACTTGCTTTGAGCTGTAGGAACCCTGACCACAGCTTGCTTGTCATTTATGTGGGTTTTCCTGTTCAGTGGGCTGATCCCAGAGCAGCTGTGGTTACAGAACCAGTCAGGTTTTGCTTTCATCTCAGCATCATCAGTTGCTGCACGGTGACAATGAGGCCTTGCACATTCAGTCCTTTTTAATCCATCATATAAATGTATGCATGTGATAATTACTGTCCTCTTTGCTTGATACAGGGGGCAACATGGCTGAACTTCCTGGTCTCCTGCTGGCTGACCACCTTTGTTCCAGGTGAGTTACTGATCAATATCTTTAAAGTGTCTGTGACATCAAATGTTTGCAATAAATATGAATGCATTTTTGTAAAGAACACATTGGTAAAATAATCTTACACATGTGAGATGAACAGTTGAGATATTTGCCTGTGAAGTAACAGGACAAAATGTGTAAAATTGTTTGTATTGTGTCAAGTTTTTAAAATAAATATAAGAAAAATGAGCGGTCACGGGCACTTTAAGCGTCCATCATTAATAATGTTGCACAGTTTAAGCTCTGGTTCTATCAGGTGAACCACGGCGCTCAAACAGTGCAAAGAACAAACATTTCTCTTGCAACCCACTGCTGTTTATTATCTGCAGCAGTGTTACTAATGAGAAGTAACAAATGTCTTTAATTTCTCTGAAAGTTGCTGCTCTCACACCTGGTCTTTGTCCAGCAGGTGTCAGCGATGAGCTCAGGCCTTCATGGTGAGTCCTGTTTTATACATCCTGGTGCCTTTTCTTTAATTTATTTAAAGTTATGATGAATGGCTGAAAATGTTCAACTGCTCTGAAGTGTGAGTGACAGCTGCCTCTCTGAACAACCTGCTGCTCTGAGACACAATGTTTTGTTTTAATACCACGTTCTGACGTTTATCCCTCTGATTTGTCCAGGTTTTTATCCTTGTGATGCTCACATGTAAGTAAATCCTGTTAAATTAATTGTTAAATATCTCATTTTTTAAAGGTAATCAGGGGTGTAACGATACATAAAACTCATTTTAATATCACTTTCAAGAAGCTTCCAAGATCTATTTTATAAACTGTTCTTAATCTTTTAGATGTATCCATGTTTAGTGTCTTCATGAATCCTGAGGTCTGTCCTGATGAACTCTTGTCTGTAGAGTTTATTAATTGGAAAAGCCTCAGAGAGTAAATCTGTGGTTTGCTTTACCCACGTGCTCTGCTGTGAGCTTGGTGGGATATACGACAGAACACAAAGTACAGGCAGGGTTCCTACAGGGATGAGTTATTTATGTTGTGTAAAATTTAACAGCAAGTTGTCTTTCAGGTGGTGGAGTCTGACCTGCTTCCTGGTGAGCTCTGATAAATCATGACGTTGAGATTCCATCAGTAAGTTTGTCCAGCAAACATAAAGGCACTGTGTGGTATCTGCAGCCAGCTGCTCCATCAGCTGATCTGTTCAAATGTCAGTGCTAAACAGAGTCAGCGTCTGGCATCGTTGGGCTCCAGACTCTGTGTTTGGAGTCCTGGTAATCTCGCTGAAACATGCTTCATTGAGAATTGTTATTTTGCACAATTATTGACAGTTTTTGTCAAACATTTAATTCTAAAAATAAAGTTCCACTAAATAGAGCCAAAAAGATACAATTAATCTCCTTTTGTTCATTTCAGTGATTTCCTGGTGTGCAGCACAATGGTAGATTTTGATGATTCAGTGTAAATGAGTCCTACAATAGAAATCAACACTTTTATTACATCACATTCTCTTTTTATGAAGTAAAAAACCCATTTGGCACAGTTTGTTGTTCAGATAAATTGTGCCAAAATGCCATTTCCACCTGGCACACTGCTCACTAACCTTAGTGGAATGAATATAATTCTACTTATTCAGTCCTACTTTGCTACAATCGTTCTCAAGATGTAGATTCATAAAATTTAAGGGCATTCCTGGGTTTTCATTGTGTTTTGCATAGTTTATTTAGAAAAAAAAAATTGTGCAACAAATAACTCAAACACAGCAAGACTTACTGTAGTGGTTTCACTTGTTAAATTCTCTTTAAGATCTTATCTTTACAGAAGTACCAAGAGTTAGCATGTAGACCTTATAACTGTGGAGCTATTGATTTATTTTGTTCATTTTCAGGTAGAAATGACCTCTAACCCCCTTTAGAAGATTAACAGTTTAACTCTAAAGTTTAATATGTGATGTCTCATTTTCTCTTCAGGTCATGAATGTGGCAGAACAGATTCTGAGGAGTTGTTTGCAGTAAGTTGTAGTTTGTGTTGATGTGAATGAATCTTGCAGCACTGTTGTATCTGCAGCCTGCTGCTCCATCAGCTGGTCTGTTCAAATGCCGGTGCAAGAGAAAGTCAGCTAAGCATCGTTGGTCTCCTCTCTGTTGGTGTTTGGAGTCCTGGTTTAATGGTTGAAACATAAATTATAAAATCATGTGATTCAGTGAAAATGTTTATATTTGACTCTTCTGCTGTTCAGGTTTCAGCTGCTGCTGAATCGACCTTCTGACCTCAGTTTTCTGCAGAAGAAATGTTTGCAGGTGATGTAATCATTTGTATTAATACAATCTGTGTGGCTCAGCAGCAGTTTCTTCCTGCATGTTTTGGTCACATACCAAGGCTGTCAGGATCCTGAGTTCCTGACTCGCTGTGGACGTGACCATAAAACAAAAACCATCTCAGTGGGTCTGTACGGCGCGAGCTTCTGCAGCAGCGTTTAAGAGGACTCACTGGGAACATGTCTCCTAAATATAACCTGTAACTGACAATACTGCAGCAGAACTAACAAAATACTAAAGTTAAACCTTTTATTGTTTGTTTTCAGACGCTGCAGGTTGAAGATTGTTGACAGAGGAGTGACAGCGCTGATGTTTACTGACCTGTGCTTAGAAATGATTTGAACCTAATGTCAGACATGAAATATGAGCATTAATGAATGTAAAGAGATGTTTGTCTAAAATAAAGAATAAAGTGTCAGAACTGTTCACTCATTTGTGCAATTTGCTGTTTTTTATTTATAATTTTTATATTTGAAGCTGAAATTTGTATGATTGAAACAAATCTGAATGAAATTTTAAACTTTTGAAACAAAATCAATTAAATTATGTATTTTAACAATTAAAGCAAAAAAGTTCAAAGAACTTCCCTCTTTTTTAATAACCGTTCAAACTTTAAGCTGCACATGAAAAGTTAACCTTTTTATATTTCAAATGAGTAAATATTTCATAATTAAATTTTAATTTTACTTTTTACTTTTGAAAAACCAGTTACCAAACTGCTGAACACTAAAGGCAAAAAAGTTAATACTGTATAAACAATTTAAAAGCATAAGGGGAAAGAAATCACTTTATTAAAAATCAAATGTCTGTTATGTTGTGTTAAAATAAGACAAATTTAAAGATAAATCCTCAGGAATTAAATTTATTTTATTTTACATTAAAGTCATAACTTCCATTTCATGTTTAACTTTCGCTACTTCCGCCCTGGCAGTCGAAGGGGCGTGGCCTGACCGGAGCAACATGGCGGTCGTGTTTACTTCTCGCTGAACTGTGACGTTTGAAAAGCAATCCTTTTAGTGTTTAATTAGGTCAGAAGATTATTCCGTGATAACGCTGGAGTTTAGTTTGTTCTTTAGCAGAGCTTAAATCAACCGTAATTTTAATTTAACTTTAATTATAAAGTTAGCTTTAGCTGCTAACCCTCCTCTTCATCTAAGCTAACATTTAACTATAAGAACTAACATTACATGATAAAACCGTCTGGTATGTAGGACTAATAAGGCATTTAATGTGACTTTCAGCAGGTTTGGTTTAACTTCTAAATCTATTTATTTAGTAACTTTTAAATTGCAGCGACTAATCGGTTAATTTGTTTTTCTGTGGTGTTTTTTCTTTCCCTTTAAACTACAGGAATTGTTCCAGGATCAGGGTAAGCAAATCCTATTTTTTCCTTTTTCTTTTTAAAGCAGAAGTTTCTAACGGTTCACCCTCTGCAGAGGTTTGCATTAACAGAATTTAACAGGTGTTTTTATTACTACTAAAATAACCTCCAGGCTCATATGACAGCTGACAGGTTTTTAATCTGAATTTAACTCTCCTATCATGTCTTAAACTTGTTTCTTTAATCAGTTTAACAGTTTGTAAATGATCAGAGTTAGATTAAATCAGATATTATGAGTTAATAAGTGAGGAAAGACTATATTATACTATACTGGAGTTATTTAATGATAAAGTACTATTTATACTATATAATGCAATAATTGTTCCACATTTGATTTATTAATTGATTAAACAATCACTTATTCTATGTTTATTTTACAAAAAAGAGCCATAAGAATTATAATAAAGCATTACTATCCTAATCTATTGTTTCATCAGTTAAAATGATTAAAAAAAATTATGAGATAGTTAAATATCATGTTCTGCAGGTTATGTATAAAGCTAATAAAATGTGTTACCTTCATACATCCTATTAAATTTAGTTAAGAAGGAAAGCTGTTATAATTTGAAGGGATTACAAATGTTTGTTAAACCAAAAATCCCAACAAATGTGAAGGACAGATGCACTTCAGTAAAAAGATGATTATGGAATAATCTGGAAAATTATTATAAAAGCATTGGATTAATTAATTCCTTTAAAAAAATGATGAAAGCAAATTTGTTTAATTTGTATGAGTTACTGTTTGAAGAGTTGATTGTTTTGTTTTGGTTCAATATAGTTTGAAATTAATATATTTTTTTGTAAATAGGAGCAGATATAAGATCTTTTTCTTCTTCTGCTGCCTTTAATTTTATTTTATTTGTATTGTTTTGTTGTATGTAATGTGCTTTGTTTTTTTAAGATGAAAGATATAAATACTATAAATAAATAAAATAAAACACATTTCAAACGGTAAAGAAGTCCTCTGGTTTCCTTCAGCTCCACAGAATCATGTCCTCTCCAGAAATCTCCTCCCTCTCCTGGGGGCTCATGAAGGTGAAGGGAAGCACCTCCTGCTACAAGGACTGCAAGGTCTGGCCTGGAGGAAGCCGGGCCTGGGACTGGACCGAGACCGGGACTAACGTGAGCCAGGAATCCAGATGCTGTAAAGATTGTTTGTTTGTTTTGTTTGAGGCGTGTCTCCTGTCTGCAGCATTACCCCGGAGTTCAACCCTCAGACCTGGAGGAGGTTCTGAAGAAAGGAGTGGAGCTGCTGGTGATCGGGAGAGGAATGAATGAGGCTCTGCAGGTACTCCAGCTTCTTCAGTTCATTATTTACTACCAATAAACACATAGTAAAATAAGCAAAGCTTTAACTAAAGGTAGCACAAGAAGACAAGTCAGTTTTCTGTTTGTTCATGCAAGAACATGTTCGTATTCTTATCCTAAATTTCTCTTATTTTTGTTCGTATAAAAGGTACGAACATGTCACGTCAGATTCAACAAACTCTTCTATCTTCAGGGTGTAAATGAGCAGCGTAAACATGATGATTGTGTATCAGGTGCTCGCTAACGAGGAGAGATTTGCATAATTACCACCCTAAAAACACCACGTGACTCATCACATCGAAACAAGGATTAAATCTAAAAGTGGTTTATAGAGAAATATCGGTTTGGTTTAAAACACTTACAAAAATTGCATTTCATTTTGTCAAAATATGATAATTTATTAATGTTTCATTTGAATGAATTGTGTGAAATATAATCAAACATTTTTTAAGTTATTTTTTTGAGCAGTAGCAACAAAAAACCTGATTTTGAGGAAAAACGCCTTTAAATGTTGAGATTTTCCCTGTGAGTTAGCAATGTTTTAGTTTCTTTCCAGCTGGGAAATGTCATTATTCAAATACTATTTCAGATGTCTTCTTCATAATGAAATGAAAAATTCATCATAAAAATGACATAAATTTAGGATTCAGACTGTAGTGGTCACCTCAAGGTGGAATAAACAATTTCAGCCGTCTTTGACCTTTTTAAAAAACTTAGTTAAAGCCACAATGTGTCTTCTTAAACATAGAGAAATTTGGTGAAATCACTCGTACGAACAGTTCTTACATGAGGCCCAATGTTTCTGGAGAACTTAACATCATTAATATATTTTAAATGTATTGTAAATAGATCATTAAAAAGTTACAACTGCTAAATGTTCTGATAGAGGCAGTGTTTGTGTAAAACCTTAACTGTTGGTTCTGATGATGAAACCGTCGTCTCTCAGGTTCCTTCTTCCACTCTGGACTTTGTGAAGCAGAAAGGCGTGGAGGTGCGGGTCCTCCAGACGGAGAAGGCCGTGGCCGAGTACAACAAACTGGCCGTCCAGGGCGCCAAAGTGGGCGGGGTTTTCCACTCCACCTGCTGACGTCTCGTTTTCCCCACAGCATCACAACAAAAAACTGAATCATCAGAGGACTTTAGGATAACTTCAGTTTTTAAAATCTGAACTTTTTGAATCAGTTTTTGCTCAGGATGGTAGAAATTCATTATTTATTCTTTAATTAATTAATAATGTGATGAGAAAAAGAAACAGATGGTTGCTTCATTCACAACTTTATAAGAAAATGTTTCTCCATGTTTTGTTTTTTGTTTAATTTACAAATAAACTGTAAATGACTGCATTTTGTCTGAATGTTGTGAAGTTATCGTCGGGCAGGTTTGGGCATGATGAGGACTTTAACGGGTTTGCTGAACGGAATCGTCCCCTCCACGGCGGGCTCTGTCGGCGGGAGGCTGTCCATGCCGTCGCTCCATCCCAGCTTGGTGGAAGGAGAGGAGGAGGAGGAGCTGCTGTAGGCCAACAGGAGGCGCACCTCCACGTGCGATGGCTCTGAGAGGAAAAACAAATTTGACGTCAGCTTTGAGTTTAGAAACAAAGACGTGAAGATAAATAAATAAATAAATAAATAAATAAATAAATAAAAGTCATAGATACATATATAAAGGCAGGATAAGTCATACCCGCTGTTGGCCAATGGAGACCGGCATCCTCACACGGCGGCCATCTTGGTACAGGCAGCTGGCCCACTCTTAACATTAATGTGTGTGGTGTATTTACTATTTAAATAACCAGAACTTGGTACACTTTGATTGAATTTTCAAACAGATTTTTTTTTGTTGTAAAGGTGAGAAATGTTGTTATAAAACTGCATACTTATAATGGACATTCATATAATAATAATTATGTTATTTTGATAGGTAAAGTAACATCAATATATACACAGAATACATTTAGGTTACCTTTACAGCAGGGGTCACCACACTTTTCGAGACTAGGAGCTACTTCGGTGGTACCGAGTAACACGAAGGGCTACTTGATACAAAC
>JARVGW010000624.1:23302676-23314263 GCA_031762495.1 Anablepsoides rubrolineatus | reverse complement strand
TCTGTGATGGACTTAAACCTGTCCAGGTGTCCCTGTGATGGACTTAAACCTGTCCAGGTGTCTCTGTGATGGACTTAAACCTGTCCAGGTGTCCCTGTGATGGACTTAAACCTGTCCAGGTGTCTCTGTGATGGACTTAAACCTGTCCAGGTGTCTCTGAAGCCTCTAAAAATCAAAGTGGAGCAGGTGAAAGAAGCAGCGTACCTGTGGAGAGCAGCAGCAGGACTGGAACCAGCTGTGTTATCCTCATCATGACTGTGGTTCTGCAGTGGTTCTGCTCTGGTTCTGTTCTCCTCTCAGCTCCTCTGCAGCTGTGTTCTGTACAGATCTGCCCTCTGCTTCCTGTGTTACCCTGAGCTCAGCAGCAGATAGAAGCTGTCCTCTCAGAGAGCGTTTCCTGCTCAGGTGGATTATTCTAAGAACACTTTTAAATACAGAGAATTGGAATAAAAACCACCAACCCTGAGCTCAAAAGGCCCTGAATTTTAACCCAAATCTGATTAAATAAAGACTCTTTATCAGAACAGGATGAAGAACTCAGTCAGTTTTATTCTCTTTTGCTCATTAAGTCAGAATATTTTTTGCTTTTCTTTTATTTTGAACAAAAGTTCCTCTTTTCCTGAGTCCCAGTTCACTTCAGACTCAGTTTGAAATTATTTTTGTTTGTTTTGGATCTTTTCAGAAAAGTCTTTTCAATAATAGTCATTTTTACAAAAACATTTTCTCATTTTGATTTTACTGATAATTTTTTTAATTTAATTTTTCAGAAATGAAGTAAACATTCAAACTGGGTTTACTTAGAGAAACTTTTATCAACATATTTAAATAAATATATTTAATTCTTGTATTTTCAGTTTTTATTTGATCCCTCGTAATTTTGTATATTTTTTTTAATTCCATGAATACATTTTTTAAATCACAGTTGAAGTGTCCTGTTTGTCGTTTATCATAAAAACAAAGAAAAAAAAATAAGACAAGTGTCAGTTCTGGTCCAGAGGTGTGAAAAGCTGCTGTAAGCAACTTTTTGCCCTGTTTTTTTTTTTTTTAAGAGGAAATGTAATTGTGACACATAGTGGTGAAATTACTGTATGTTGTTTGTCCTTTGCATTGAAATTTGATTTGACATGAAATTTTTTAGTGAAGGGTGAAGTTTTCCACAGAGCTGGTCCTGTTTGATTTGATGGCTCAGCTGAAACACACACAAAAAACAACTGAACGTTCACGAGTTGAAGCTTACATACAATTTTTTTTCTTATTTCAGCACATTGGAAAAAATACATTTTATTACATTTATCTGAGTCTAGTTGATTTAGTCTACTGATACTCAGGTTTATGTTCTGTGGGGATGTCATATGATGCTCGGTGTGTAAATAGAAAACAAAATAAAGCAAATTAATTCATGATTTTAGATAAAGTTCAGGTTAAAGTCTGGTTTTCAGTCTTATACTTTGATAAAATACTGATTTTGTTGTTTTATTAATCCCAAGTATTCAGTAACATGCTCCTCAAATGGCTGGCTTTTACCCCTGGACCCCCCTAGAACTGCTTCAGTCCACAGCTGCTGGTTAACATGAACATGTGCTCCTTGTGACTTCTGGTTTTCTGTTTCAAATAATTATATTGTTAAATCTTTTAATTGGAAGTGAGGTTAGAGAATTTAAAATGAATCGTCTCCTCAGGACATCACGATTTGTAGTTTGAAGTTAGGAGTGTGACAAAACATCACAAAACATATTGTCTGTTTCTAAGATCAGGACAAACTTTGTGAAGACAGCATTATGCAGCCTCTTCCACATGGAATAACCTGCAGAATAATCTGAAATGACAGTTATTTGTACCTATAGTTCAGTTCAAATCAACCATCACTGACCTGTCAATGCTGGACATATTTTATGATATTGAGGATGCTTTGTGCTGTTTTTATTTATTTAGTATATTTTATCTGATATATTCTCTATGTGACTTGATATGTTGTTTGCATGATGTCTTGTTTTTGTGTCTCTGCCAGGCTGACATTGTAAATAAGAAGTTCTTCTTAATGTTTTGCCTGGTTAAATAAAAGTTAAATATAAATAATAAAAAAAAAGAGTTAAAGCTTGAGGGCAGGTCTCAATTAACATCCCTGATAATCCCCCTTTTTCCACCCTGGACTTCTGATCCTGCTGTTTGGGCAACAAAAGAGATTTCTACTGTTTCTGACTTACATCAAACCTGATGACTTTTGATCAGTTGATTATTAACGATGATATCCAGTGAGGGATTACATTTTAAAAAACACACCAGTGCTCAGTAACAAACTGTCCCTGACTGTGAAAAACAAATATTTAAGACAAACTTTAAAAGCTCAGTGTTAATGACATGACTCTATTTAACACCGTGACAAGAGACTGACCAAGTGTGTGGAGTATAAATCCAAAATGTGTTTTTGTGATGACTTGTGCAGCTCTTTAGATTCTGGTTCATTTTCACTGATGTGCTTTTATGCATTTAAAAATATGTTTTCTGGTATTTTATTGTAAAATCAGCAGCAGACCTGTTGGATTTGTTCTTTGTCTATAACTGTGTTTCCATTGCAAATGTGTGCAAATCTTTGTCAATATTCTGTTAATGTCGAAAAACACAGTTTCGCAATTGTTTCCATTAAGTAAGAAATAATTAGTCACGCGTGAATAAGTTTGTTCTCACGATAAATCATTACAAACATGTCAGCAATGGATGTAAACAATCATGCATGTTGTTACCATGACACTAGTGCTCATCATCAACCATCAGAGCAGACGTCGGCGTCTTACTGAGACTTTTGAGCAATAAATCCCTTATACTTGGGAGTGTGTATATGCTGTGTTTTTGGGAAATTGTAGTTGTATTTCACCAGTAGAAACAGCCGGTTCTTGATCATGTGACTCCTGTGATGCAAAAAAAGTGTTTCCATCGCAGTTTTGTGAAATACACCAATTTCGATATGGCTGAAAAACCACCTCATCCTAACGCAAAAACATTTTTTTCAAAATTGAGGTGTTTCCATTGAGCAAATTTATATTTGAAATTCTAATTTGCACATTTTCAATGGAAGATATAATTACAGTAAGACTACAAGTGCAAAATACAGTTAATATATAATAAATTCTTGATTGTTTTAATTTCAACAATAAACTTATCTGTATTTTAAAAACAGCACTGTTTTATTATTATTAAAATATAATACTATGTTTTAATATTATATAATCTAGTATACCTTTGATCAAACTGCCAGTTAAGTGAAACATGCAAAAAAAGACTTGTGCACGTCTCTGATCTTTCATGTTGATCATGTAACATGTGAACGGACAGAATTCTCTTTCTAACTGAACCTGTTTTCTGTCACCTTTGTTTCTGAGCTGAGGTAATGTTGTTGTATTTTGTTGTGTTTTACTTTTTGTTTGTATTAAAATACAATAACAACCATTAAAAAAAGAATAGCTGGACTCCAGCTGAGGTGGTCCAGTCTGACCGTAACAAAGCCCCCCCAGGTCTTTTCACTGTTTAAATCCTAAATCATTAGAACAAACGGTCAGGAAAGCCCGCGGCTCTGAGGGGCTCCTGCAGGTTTCAGAGACGGGCGGACCCTCTCTTTGTGAAACCACTTTTGTTATTTGACTCTCTCACCCAACAGGATGTGGGCTGAGGCTCTGCTTCAGCCAAGATGCTTGTTCAACGTTCTCCTCTTCAGACCTCTGTTTGTTTTTATGTGTCATGCATTGTCTAACCGTGTGTGTGTGTGTGTGTGTGTGTTGTCCTTTAGCTGTGAAATCCCCCTGAAAACTCTTCGATGCAGAGATGAACCTGAGTGACATCAGTAAAACTAACACCGTGGTGTTTTTGACACAGAATGACGCCAACAAAACACACGCCCTTAATTTGAAAATCCCTCCGACTCTTTACCGTAAATAAAAAGCTGCGTCTGCTTCTCTTTGTGTTTTTACACATTTATAAAGTGCACTGTTGAAAACCAGAGAATCATTAGTTTCAGGTTGTGTTTTTCCACTCGTCACCACCAGGTGAAGGTGAGTTTGTAGAAGAAGTCGTAGCTTTTGGACAGGAAGCTGCGCTCGGCCACGTGGGGCTCCACGCTCACTCGGTAGCCGCGGCTCTCGATGTCCATCTTCACGCAGTCCAGAAGGTCTCCGACCGACGGCGCGGCCTTCCACGGCCCGAACGTCACCACCGACTCTTTGTCCGCCTCCAGGCTGTTGATGGCGCTGCCGTACAGACCCAGGTCCTCCTCGCTGCGCAGCACGCACATCAGGAGGGTGGAGCGGCGGGCGGCGATGGCCTCGGCTTTGGCCACGCGGATCAGAACCTGAAAGACAGAAAAAAAAAGAGACGTTTCTGACGTTTAAAGTGCAAGGATGGAATTTAATAATAATATAATAATAATAACTTTATTTGTAAACACTTTCAAACAAAGCGCTGGACAAGAGATAAAATCACAGGAAAGGACAAAGAAATAATAAAAACAAAAGATAAAATTAAGACAAGTAAAATAATTTAATGCCCACCACCGGTCAGATGTGGGTAATGAAAAAGAAAGAAATGCGTTCACTGAACTTTTTCAAAAACTCTGTTTGGTTTTTATTTTGCATTTCAGAGCCTGTAGGAGATTAAAAAACCATTAAATAACATCAAACAACCATCTTCCCACTCACTGTGCAGCTTCAAATCAGTTCTCCTCCTTTCCTGCTTTAGAATAGAATATTTCTCTATATTCTCTATATTGTTGTAACAAGTACAATGAAATTAGGTGTTCCCTTCAGGTGTTTGAATAAAAAGTAAAACAAACAATATTTAAAATATCAAGATGTAAAGAAACATAAGGAAAAATAAATACTAAAGAGATAAAATGTAAACAACACAAAGATTTATAGACTCTGTCATCTGTGTGGTCAATAAATAGAAATGAAACAAATGAACAGTTTAACAGAGCAAAGCTAGAACTGTAGGCTGGCATCAAGAGCAAAAACCTGAAATCAGCTGATTAAAAACACTATTTCTAACTCATGATGCGTTAATATTACGTAAAAGTTAGTTTAAAAAATCTGGAAAATTATTATAAAAACTTTGGATCAATTAATTCATTTACAAAAATGATCAAATTGTTAAAGAAATATGAAATTGTTTAATTGTATTTGTATGAGTTACTGTTTGAAGAGTTAAATTTTTTTGTTTTGTTTTATTCTTGTTTGAGATTAATATAAATGTTTGTGAATAGGAGCAAATATAAGATCTTTTTCTTCTTCTGCTGACTTTCATTTTATTTGTATTGTTTTGTTTTATTTTTTAAAATGAAATGAATAAATACTATAAATAATATCACTTTGATTGACCAACAGAAACTTGGGGAAACAAATAAAAGGGAAAGACAGATTTTATTAAGTGAAGGAGAAAAATATACCACAAGTAATTTAGTTTTTTTTCACCTTGAAAATTTCTCCTATATTATTAAAGGTTAAAAAGCTTTTTTCCACCTAAAAATAATTGGTATTCTACCTAAATACCTTAGCAAAAAGCAAGTTAGTAAGAGAAGTAGAGACGTCAAAAAGTCCATCATTTTAATTTTGGGTAAACAGGCTGGCATGAATACTCTAAAACACTAATAAATTTTGAGTGACATTATCTGATTGTAGCACAAACAATTTAATTAGGCCACAAAGGACCATGACTTGTCTAAATGCCACCGTGTTACAGAAACAAATATAAATAATGGCTGGTAAAAAGCTTGAGTGGCCGGTATAAAACCTTTTCTACCAGCCACTGTGGCTGCTGGGGAACATTTTTAATTTCCACCCCTGGTAAAGTGTCTGTGACATCAAGCTTTCATAATAAATATGAATGTATTTTTGAAGCTTATTTCAGTGTAGTTTTGACTTCATCCAGTAGAGGGGGCTGCTGCACTCTCATCCTGGTCTACTCTACTCCAGCCCTGTTGAGCTGAGCAGAGAGCAGCCTTGATGTGGGCGGCGTCATGCGACACAATAATAAAACCAAACTGGAAGGTAAAATTATTGTGAAATTATTATTTGCATATGTGTATGTATGTATCCGTGTATGCATATGTATGTATATGTATTTATATATTTTTATATATATATATATATGTATGTGTATATGTATGTATGTGTGTGTATGTGTAAATATTGGTATATGATTTTTATTCTTATTCTTTTTTGTTAAATAGGGGCAGAAATTATAAGATTTTTTTCTTCTTCTGCTTCCTTTCATTTTATGATATTTATGTTTATTTTTGTTGTATTGAAATTTTTTTTGTTTTTAATTGAAATGAATAAACTGAAATATATATAAAATACTGAAGGCTGTACCGGACATCCTTGTTTCATTAAAACAAGAGAGCAGGATGATAGAGAATGGTTAGCTTACTGTAGCTAACGTTAGCTTCGTCTTGTACAGTTTAACTCTACAAAGTTACAGTCGCTACAAATATTAACTTAAGTTAATCTGTGAGACATAATCCAGCCAGAGAACCAATCAAATGAACATCAACTCAGATAAAACCAGAGTTCAGTTTTAGTTTAAAATATGTGTTTAAGTGATAGTTTTGCATCTTCAGGGTGGATTAAGTGTTTTACTTAATTTATTGTTTGTTTGTTTTTCCAACTAACAACCTAACAGAGTGCTGTTTTATTATATTTTATAAATATGTTTAAGTTTAATCATGTGAGAGAAATCAGTCAGTGTTTAACACAGAATTGTTAAAATAATACTGTACTTTTTTTATTTAACATATAAAAAATTAGCCCTTTTCTTGATTCAAGAGAAATGTCAGGTTTTTAGGTAAATGGCTGATAATTGATAAAATCAATCAACTTTAGATTAATTCATTAATTGATAACTTGCATCCCTAATGCCGAGTATCTTAAATATAAAAATATTGTTTGTATTTCATGGATATGCATGTCACAGATAACTTAAGATGTAAAAAGCAGGCTGGCAGCTCAGGTGTAAGAGGCTCCGCCCCTTTGCTCACCTCGATGTTCTCCTTGTAGTGTGGGACCCTGGAGAGGAACTGCTGCCTCCCCACCAGCTCTCCAAACATCTGAGGCGTCTCCTCCAGACGTTTGATCAGAGGTTTGATGTTGTAGTGGACCGCCTCCTTGTACACCTGTCCACACACACACACACACACACAGAGTTAATCTGGGATTAAAACTCCTCACACACCTGTCTGAGCGAGCGCCCACCTCCTGGACGTTCTCCGTGGGCAGCCTCTCCGATCGCAGGAACTCCAGAACCGAGCCGAAGTGGGAGCCGTCGCGGTCGATGAAGAAGCGTCCCTGGGAGTCTGGGCGGAGCTTGGGTTGCCCGCCGAACATCTCCGCCAGCCGGGAGTCCGGGGGATTCCTGAGGGTGCTGAGGGTGGTGCTGAACAGGTGACCCCCCACGTTTAACTGGACCACAGGAGAGGGCTGAGGAGCAGCAGCACAAACTGGTTCATTTAAAAAAAGTCAATAATGTGGGTGTGTGTGTATATGCATATATATGTATCTATATCTGTATATGTACGTAGGTGTGTATATGCATCTATAATTTTCAGCAAGGTCATAATTATTTTACATGTATTTTGTTGCTGTGTTCTCTGTCTTCACAGGTGTGCAGACAAATGACGAGTGTGTTGTGTTTGTGTGTGTCTGTGTTTTCTTCATCTCACATATTTTTCTAATCTCTTTTTCAATCTTTCCCATTACTTCTTTTTTTCTGTTATTTTTTCCTCTTTTTCTTATTCTTTAGATTTACTTCTTTTAAAAAAATCACTGATGATGAAGAAATTAAGAAACATTAAGTTCTGTTTTCTACTGAAGTGGCAAAAAAAATGTCAATAATGTGATGAAATATTTTCCAATGAAACATTTTTTTACAGATTGAGAATAACACTAAAAGCTTTAAATATGTTGTTATTAATTTTTAAATTATAAATGTTTTGGATGCTTTGTGTGAATTTTATTAAAATCAACTCATCTGAATCTTATGGGGCTCCAGGTGTACAATGAAATGTCACTAACATATTTTTATATTATTTAGCTCACTTTTTCCACTGTTAAAGATGTTCCACTAACATTTTATTGTTTATTTAGCTCACTGTTCTCATATGTAGCTAATTTTTACTAAATATTAAATGTAAATATATATATAAAATCCTAAATATAGATATAAAAGTTAAGGTCGCTGCCAAGGGCATAACTTCAGGCAGGGTGGGCAGTTATTGTTTTCTGGGGGCCACATAAGAAACTTGAGCTACGTTAGAGGACTAAAACCAATAACATAATACAATTATAGATTGTACACATTGTATTATTCTGCCTAATAATCATTTCACCCTTTGTTGAAAGCAGTAAATTCTATAGATTGATCAGCTGCTACTGTTAATTAGGACAAGAATAAACATAAACATATATATATATATATATAAAAAACTTTACCACAATATTATTATTAAAGTATGCAGACAAAAGGAAAATATTTAAACTTTAAGAAAAATACACTGTAAAGAAAATTAAATCTGTTAATTATTGAAATCTGAAAATTAAATTGTTTTGTTAACTGAAGATTATTATAGTTTGAATTTACACTTGTGAAAAAAGGGGCAGATATAAGATTTTTTTCTTCTCTCTGCTACATTTCATTTTATTTGTATTTTATTTTATTATTGTACATAGAATGTTTTGTTTTATGAAATGAATAAAGTTTATAATCTAAAGAAAATCTGATGTGGGCCTCATATAATTTATTCCATATTTTAATCAATATGTTTATTTTACATTGTTTATATTTGTTTTAGATGAGCTGTAAAATAAGTCTGATTTGAAAGAAAAACAGTTAAATCTTTAATAAAACAAATTATGAAAATGTTTTCCTCAGTTTGAGCAAAAATCTGCAACATTTTCCTGTAATTAAATTAATCCCGAAATCATTTAAAAACTAAAAACTCTGTTTGGCAACTAAACTCAGGGAAATGTATGCGAACACCTGGTCTACACCTGTCTCACCTGTTCCCGCCACTCCTGCGCTCAAACTTCTTTTAACTTCTACTTTCAACAACTAAAAAAAACTGTTTTAAAAAAGGTTTTTCTTACCAAAGCTGCGACAGAAGCTTGTTTTTCTGTGGATTTATACTCCGGTAAACTCATCGCGTTGAATCCAGGAACAGGTAGGAGCCAGTGGGCGTGGCCTAACCCGGACCTGACGAGCTATTGGCTCTGAGAAGATGCTTCACTCCGCAGCGTTTTCCCTCAACCCCAGGAGAAATTACCGTTTAATTATAACATATTAAAGGACAAATCTGAACCTTTTACTGTAGTTTTATAAAACAGATTTAAAATATATTTTAATCTGTGTTTTAATGCAGTGAAATTATAGGATAGCTGCACCTTAAAAATCACCTGTCAGTTTGCTGCAGGTAAAGTCATGTGATCTTCAGTTTAATTCTCTGTAAGAATTATACTTTGTATCCCTCATAGTGAAACAGATTGTCACAGATTAACTGAGGTTTTTAATCCCACTTTGTTACAAACATGTTGAACTTTATAAAAAAAGCAGAATGTGTCAAACTCTTTATTTAGACGAGGATTTGTATAAAACTGGAACAGAAACAACAACAATAATAAATGTATTTTCCAGATTTTATTGTTTTTGTACACAAAATCACAGGTTCTTCAATCCATCCAGTAGAACAGCTGAGAACCTGAGGAGAAAAAAAAAACAGTTAAAATAGTTTCAATTCATTTGAAATATATATATATATATATATATATATATATATATATATTTTTTTTTTTTTTTTTTTTTAAACGAGCAGATATTTACATTAAGATTTAATGTTCTTTACAGTGTATTTTTCTTAAAGTTTAAATATTTTCTTTTTGTCTGCATACTTTAATATTGTGGTAATTTTTTTAACCACAGCTAAAAAATAAATTAAGTAAAAGTGAGTTTTCTGTTCTGCTCATCTGATCCTTTCATTTTATTTGTTGTATGTATAACATTTGTTTTGTTTTTAAATGAAAAGAATAAATAAAAGATAAATAAATTAAAAATAAATGAGATGTTTTGTGTGTTTTTTTTTCTTAGATTAAAACAGATCTGATCAGATTTCTTTCAGTCGATTCGACCCTTCTCAGACAAATGCCTCGATGTCTTCAACTGAAAAAGCCTCACTGCTCTGATGAACCGGAGCAGAACCACAGAACGTGGACCTGAACCGGTGAAACATCAGAACCAGACTGAGACCTGTTCTGACTCGTCATCGTCTCATCACTGAAGGGCTCCAGAAAACACCACTCTGCTTACTTTAATGTAATTTCTGACCCAATAAATGCTTTATTATTAATAATAATAAGGTGGTCTCACCCTCTCATGCGGTGGGTACAGGTGCACCCTGGGGCATGACGGGCGCCTCTGGCTTGGCCCCCTTCTGCTCAGAAATGGGTGTGGTGGGCAGGTTCTCCTCCTTGGGTTCCACGATGCTGACGTGGTCAGGCAGGGGCTTCTTGGGGCCGATCTTCCCACTGGGGTCCCAGGGCAGCATGATCTTCACCTTGATGCCCAGCACACCTGAGAACGACCCGACAGGCAGGTGAGTATCAGAGCGGCGGAGGCGGGGGAGCGCGTGGCGGTGAGCGATACTCACCCTGCCTCAGCAGGACGTGGCGGACCGCCGTGTCTACGTAGTAGTTGACGGGGTCTCCGCTGTGGATCATCAGACCGTCCACAAACTTCATGGACTTGGCCCTCTGACCCCTCAGCTTACCAGAGACCACCACCTCGCAGCCCTTGGCGCCGCTCTCCATGATGAACCTCAGAACACCGTAGCAGGCTCTGAAAGAGACGAGGGGCTGAATCATTGAAAACAATCTAAATAGATCCTGTTTCAATAAACATATCAGGGTTAGCTTTTAGCTAGCTGCAACGCTAACTCCACTGGCTTTTCTTCTTAAAGTCATCAACCATTAGTTGTAAAATTAGACTTTATTTAATAAACATTTTAACAATATAAAGACTGTAAAAATACTGTAGGCTGTTTAGTTTTGTAACTTTTTAAATATATATTTTAACACAGACAGAGCCGTTTTATTTACACACAAAGCATTCTGAGTAAATGATGACGAGGCTGCTAGCAGCTATATCCACCCTGAAGGTTAATCTTGGACAATATCTGATGATTTAAATGAAAGCAGAGAGAGTTGACAGAGAGGAGAAGGTAGAAACCACTCAGTCTGCAGCTGAAAATATAAATGGATGACAACAGTTTAGCTCGTTTGTTGTGCTACAGCTGAGCTAATACATATAAGGCAATATAGCATTGGCACTAACACTAAAGCTAACAGGCTAAGCTAAGGTTCTTCTTCCATGAAGCAGCTCTGTTCTCAATCCATATTTTCAGCTGCAGACTGAGTGGTTTCTACCTTCTCCTCTCTGTCAACTCTCTCTGGTTTCATTTAAATCATCAGATATTGTCCAAGATTAACCTTCAGGGTGGATATAGCTGCTAACAGCCTCGTCATCATTTACCCAGAATGCTTTGTGTGTAAATAAAATG
>JARVGW010000624.1:23201322-23213558 GCA_031762495.1 Anablepsoides rubrolineatus | reverse complement strand
ATCTCGTGGGCACGCGTTATTATTGCGTGGCCACGTGAAAAAATAAAATTATTCCATGTCACCGGACGGGCTCCGTAACAAAGTATTGCTACTTTTACTTGAGTAAAAATTCTGAGTTCTTTACCCACCGTGAGTAACTTCACTGAGTGAAGAACAAACATGATGTAAACAAAAATACACCAGACACACTTATTACAGTTTATGTCAGAGTGAGACCTCCTGGTCAGACACAATCTTTGTTCTAACACTGTTTTCTACCTGCTGAGACATTTGGAGGTCAAGTTATTATGGAAACTGAATGTAGTTTACTCAGTAAAGTTGACTCAGAATAATATTTATTCTGCTGGAATTTGTTTTTTTTGGATTTTCTTTTTATTAATTTTATTTAATAGTGTGAATGCTTCACAGCACTCACACTATTGAGATCATTTTTTCTTCCATACATTTTTCGGCATTCAACTCGTTCCACAATTTTTGTGCTATTTTAGCAATTCATAAATCAAAACGTTCAGCTCATTTATGACAATCCTGCTATGACTTTTGGTGTTTCAGCTATCTTTACTTTTTTAGCCACTTTTTAGCCATTAAAAATGAATAGAGCTGTTTTCAACATCCCTAAAATCCTTTAAAATGTTTCTAAATCTTTACACATTTTGTTCTGGTTCTGCTCATTTTAGGTACCATTGCTAATTCTAGCTACTTTTTGCAAATTTTAGCTTTTTTTTCTGCTATAATTCTGCTTCTTTCTGCTAATTGGAGCTCTTTGTTTCTTACAGTTGCTTTCTCCAGCTATTTTAGCTTTCAGCTTTTTTCTACTATTTCAGCTATATTTTTCTCATTTTTCTGTTTTTCTACAAAGTTAAGCTTTTTTCCCCTCTTTCAGCTTTTTAAAATAAACTCACAAGAACACTATTGCTATTAAATATTTTCAGCTTAAGTTTTCAGTAAGAAGCATTCACACAATTTCTCTAGTTTTCTTTATTTTAGTCTTTAAAAACAAGTTTTGCAGACAACTGTTTTTGTATCAGTCTGATGACATCATTTTAAAATATTAAATCAGATGTTATTAATAGGTACTCAGTACTCTTCTTTACAAAATCCTTTACTTTTACTTGAGTACAACTTTAGGAATGACACTAAGAGGGAAGTTTGAAGCAGAGTGAGGAGGTATCAGTGTCCTCCTGCAGAGATGACAGATTATCCTCTTTAATCAGACTGATCGGATTCTTAATGAGACTCCCTGAAGGACCTGCTCCACATAGTCCTGGACTGGACCCTGCTTTACCCAGCTGCAGAGGAGACCAGTCCTGTTATATATCTGCAGTCAAACAGGATTTCTCCATTTTTAACCCTTTAAATGTCAAAACCTGAGCTGCTGTTAGGATTTGTTCTTTTCAGTCTCCTCTGTCTGTCCTCTGCCACCATTTCAGAGCTCAGTCTTTAATCCCACACCGTGTCTGCAGTGCATATCCCTGTACACACATGTACACACATGTACACACACACACACACACACACACACACACACACAGGCTCGATCAACATTACTCATTTCAGCACTCAAAGCCTCTTACGCAGCTCAAAGCTCTCTGACTCTCACAGATGAAAAACTGCGACGTTACATATCACACGCACACACGCACACACGCACACACACACACACACGCACACACACATGCACACACACACACACACACACACACACACGCACACACACACACACACACACAAATCTGTAATGAATTTCCTGTTTGTTAGCCGTTTTCCTCTCTTCATCACAACTTATTCATTAGAAATATTTGCTGTTTATCAGCTGCAGAAAAATGATTTCCACTCAATTAGACTGAGTCCATCAGAATGTGAGTGAAGCTGCTGCAGTCTGAGCTCAGACACACTTTAAACCCCTCACTGAGTCTGTGCTGTCAATTTAGCTCAGATATTTTTACTTTACAATTCACTCAGATTGTTTTTTTTTTTTACAAGCCATGGCTGTTTGGGTTTGGCCCATTTGGGAAACGAGCAGCCGAGCTGTTGGTTTGACGTCAGCGGGTTAGCAGAGAGTCGGTACCAGTCGGAGCCACACAGGCTGCATGGTTTCCAGCTCCCTGAGAGACCGGCTGCAGCTGCAGGGTGTCCCTCTGCTCCACAGGCAGAAATCATTCACGTTTCGTCTCAATAAGTTTCATTAAATCAAACTTTCCTTCATAACTTTAAGTTTTTATCACTGATCTGATTGGATATTACAGCAGGGGGCGGAGCTAGGTTTTTTTTTTTTTACAAAGCGTGGCCAAGGTGTGTGTGTGGGGGGTGCATATAAATAAAGAAAACTTAATTTGATAATTAAAGATGGCCGCTACAGCTGATTTAAAATGATTCTAATTTAGCTCTTTTTAGTTTTTAATATTTAAACAATAATCTTTAATAAAACCTGAATGCAAATAAGAAAAAAAAATTATTTTATTCTATAAACTCAGACATCGTTGGTTGCTGAGCGCTAATCAAAAATCCAAGATGGCTACCTAAGCTGAAAAAAAAATACTATAAATCAGAAATTTTTAGAGATGTTAAGCTGAGCTTTAATGTGGTGGCAGCTGAGTGATGCCCAACAGAGTCCAAAAAAATAAAATAAAAATCCAAGATGGCCACTAATGCTAAATTCAAATGGCTACAATTTTAGCTAAGTTTAAACAGATTGAGCTGAAATCCGGTGTGGTGGAATTATTTTATATTAATTTAAACAGTACAGCTACATGACAGATATTTATTCTGGGTTTTTTTCATTTCAGTAGAAAAAAGATCTAAATATTAGTTTCTTAATTTCTGCAGCATCAGTGATTTTTTTTTAAGGAAAGAAGAAAGAGAAAACAAAAATAGAAATATGATTAAGATTGAGTGAGAGATTAGGAAATATATCAAGGCCACACACCCGATGTCTGTTTGTTCACCTGAAAGTAAATAAATACAAGAAAACACAACAAGATACATATCCCTATAATAATAAATTGTTTTTGCTTGTCAATCATTCGGTGGTGACCAATCAGGTGGCATCCCTCTGGCTCCACCTCTGTATTACAGGCAGGCTGTTTATTTTAATTCAGGAAATAACAAGTTAGCATCTGATCTAAACTAGCACAAATTAAAAGTTGGATGTTTCTTTAAGAATGAACCAGGACGCACGATTATCACAAACATCCTATTGGTCTTCTAACTTCCTGGATTATTTATCGAGCAGACAGCCCGTTTACTGAAAAGCTCCGCAGCTGCAAAGGTCAAATAAAAAGCGACAGAAGTTTATTGCTTTCCTGAGTGTGTTTCTGTGTTTGGAGGCTCCTCTGGGAGCTGACCTCTGACCTCTGACAGAACCAACATGAAGCCATGCAGAAGGAGACGCTCTAATATCTCCTCCCCTGTCAGACGCATCAAAGAGTTCTGATTCTGACTGAACAGCAGAGGAAAAACACTGAGTTTGTTTATTAGCAAAGGTTTAAAGAAACATTTTTACATCTTTAAACTCTAAAGTTTCTATTCAAATAAAACATAAAGTCTGTTCTCTGTAGTGTGCAGGACTGAGGAGAGTGAAAGTGATTAAACCTCTGTGTGCTCAGATGTTTTAATAAGGCTGAGCAGAGGGTCCTGAAGAGGCAGAAGCTGAGGGTCTCAGTGGGGCCAGCTATAGACAGAACCACAGGAATATGTTCCTCTTACCCACAGATCAATGCTGCGCTCTGTGTATGTGTGTGTGGGTGTGTGTGTGTGTGCTCTGCAGCAATGAGGGGCAGTGAATATGTTGAAGTGGTTTTATGGCCGTCATATTTCACTGACAGCATTATCGCTTCACTTCCCAAGGGCGCACACACACACACCCACACACACACACACACACACACGCCTTGGTATAATCACCACTCATAACCACTGCAGACCTCTTTATGTGTGTGTGTGGAGGTGGAGATGTGTGGGTGTGTTTGTTTACAAGCTCAGGCATCAGAAACATGAAAAACTTCAAACAAATGAGAAAAATGAAGAAACAGTTTCAGCTGCAGCCGATCAGATTTCTGATTTTATTCACTTTTATGAGACAAACTGAAGAATCATATTTATATATTTATTTCTATTAGTTTAGTTGAAGTTGTTTTTCGTATGTTTCTTTTTGAGAGAGGTGCAGCAGTTTCAAATCAAACAGGGGCGGAGCTAGACAAGGGGGCACATACAAATAAAGAAAAAAAATTCAAAATGGCCAAAGAATGATCCAAAAATACATGCTACACTTTATTATTCAGCCATTTTTAAACAGAAAAAAAGCTGAAGATTAGCGTAGAAGAAGCTAAATACTAATAAAAAATCAACCGCTAACTTTAAAAGATTCAACAGTTTTAAGACTTAATGAGATGAAACATGTTGTGGAGTAGCTAAGGATGATCACATGCTAATCTGAAATTCAGCTAATCATGAATGCTAATGTTACAAAGCTAATAAATACTGTCAGGGATATTCAACTAGCGGCCCGCGGATGTTTTTCTACTTAATTTGAAATGAAAATACATTTTAAATCAATTGTGAATTTTAAATTTGTGAACTAAATAAATAAATTTCAAAGGTTAAAGATAATATGTGTTACATTAAATACGACAGTGTTTCACCCTCCCACACTCATCCCACCCCCACAACCCCTGGGGGGTGAAGAGTCCTGATTTATACAGTGATATCACAGAACAAGCTTTAACTAAATCTAAATGTTATTATTTTGGGGGCCAATCAGGTGCCACCCTTCTGGCTCCGCCCCCGTTTAAAGTACAACCTCTGTGAGCTCAAACTGGACTCATTATTGAACAAAATACAGATTTTTACTCTTTGACTCTGTTTCTGTCACCAGTTGATTTCATGTTAAATCATTACTTTAAATTCACAGAATGATGTTTTAAATTTATTTTGCTCTTAACATTTAAGACATATTTGGGATTTGACATTATTTTACAGCCTCCTATCAAAATGTCATTCAGTGCTGAAGTCTCTAACAGTCCAGGATGTTCAGCTTTAGCTCTGAATGTTTGCATGAAAGGCCTTTAAAATCCTCCACACTGACCTTTTTTATGGCAGTGAAGTCTGACACGTTTTGTTTAGGCCCCGCCCCCTCTGCAGTAAATCCAGCAGAAACCTCATTTAAACCCCAGAAACGTTGAAGAAATGTGGCTTAAAGGACAAAGCAGAAGTTTAAAGTTATCATTTGGTTGAATTTTAATGTTTGCACCAAATTTAAAGTAAAAAACCAGCAGAAGGCAGTTCCAGTTAGTCAGCTGATTTATAGCATCTTCTTTTCTTTTTTTCTGCTTCATAAATCTCTCACACCTCCAGCCTGCAGCTGGGGGGGATGAATGGGACACGTTTGGATTCACATTAGTGAGTCTGCAGGCTTTAATATTAGATCCAGACCGGCTGTGTGCAGCTCAGAACCAAACACTTGGTTTTAGATGCGACACAGAAACAAAAAGCTTGAACTGTTTTAGATTTGATCTGGTAAACGAGCCACTCACACTGAGGGTTGTTGCTTTTATGAAACATGAAGGATTTTCAAAAACCCAACAAGAATCAGGTCTGAGGGAGAATTAGAGAAACCCTGAATGAGGAGAGTTTCCACCTGCAGCCCCAGGTCTGACAGACCACCGGGACCCTTCCTCTCAGGAACAGCTGGATTCAGCTTTAACATGTTAAAACCATTCTGTAGCGATGGGCTTGATTCTCATCCAGCTCTGTTTAGAACGTGGAAAAGATTTCCCCAGGATAGATCCTGACAGATCGTTTGCTCATGGCTCACTGCTGTTTTAACTTTTCATCTTGTTTCTTTTTGTTTTTATTTATCAGATTAGAACAAGACAATAATCAGATTATCTGCTTTTAGCTGCTGGTTTTGGTTTGTTGGATCATTAAAATGAATCTGCAGATTTATCAGTAGAAAACAACAAAAGCATTGAGCCTCATGCAAGAACATGTTTGTATTCTTATCCTAAATTTCTCTTACTTTTGTTCGTATGAAGGGTTTGTACGAACATGTCACGTCAGATTCAACAAACTCTTCTATCTTCAGGAAAAGTGTGTAACTGAGCAGCTTAAACTGATGAATGTGTATCAGGTGCTCGCGCACGAGGAGAGGAGATTAGCATAACTACACCCTAAAAACACCATATAAGGCTACGTTTCCTGCCCCACATACCAGGAAGGTCGGAGATCAAAGTTCTGCTCTCAGAGATCCAGGAAAGAAAATCTGTCATTTTTAGCAGCTTCAGCTGTGGAATTAAAGGATCTGTTAAAGCTGAGGAATGAAATGATTGTTGTTAATGTTGTGTCTCCTGTGGGTCGTATACAGTCACAGAAATAAATCTAAATTATATTCATCTCTCTCTCTAGTCCTGCTCCGGGTTTCCTTTGGTCAAATATTTTTTATTTCAGGGTAAACAAGTTTCAGATGCTTTCCTGAAAAAAATAAACATTTTAAAATGTCTCCAAACTTCAATTAACTTCATATTAATATTGTAGTGCTATACAGCGACATTAATAGCCAATTTCATTAATTAAAAAATTTAAATTATAATTCCTGTTCAAACAGATAAGAGAATAGAGTGAGATTTATTTTCAACTCGAAATATCTTCAAACTACAGAAATATAAATTTATTAGTGAAGAATATCTGTCTAGACAACAGCAGACTGACTGCTCTTAAAATATACGACAGGTCTGGACCACTCGTAAAATATTTTCCTACCTGAAAATATCGTAGAATATAAGAAAATTAGCGAATGCCACAAATTCTTCCTGAATCTCTCGTACAAACTACTTAAAAACAAATCTGTTTGTATGAACGCTTCTTGCACGACAACCAGGGAATCTAAAAAAAAAAAAAACACGAGTAAACAAAGCTAAAGTTTGCTGATCCAGCTGTGTGGGACAGACATCAAGCCAGTCAGCACATGAAGAGGAACAGGGCTGGAGGAGGATAGTGGGGGGGCTGTGTGTGGTGGGTGGGGTTAGGGGATAAGCAAAAGGGAGAGTGAAATAAAGAGGAGAAAAGAGGAGCGAGAGGAGGAGGTTTCCAACTGTCGCAGACAATAGGCCAGGCAGGCCACTCCGTGTGACAATAGGCTCTTTGACCCCGGTCAGGCTAGCAGGAGGGAGAACGGGTGGGTGGGTGCAGAGGGGGGGGGGGGGTCCCCATCTGTCTCTGAAGAGAAAGCGAGCATACATCTGTACTTTGATGCATGTGCACACTGCAGTGTGCAGAAAGTTCATTTTCTGTTTGTCTGGAGCAGATCAGGAGCAAACCCATTCATTCCTGATGAAGCAACGTTTTTTTTCTCTTGTTCTGCTTTTTGTTGCACATCAGGTTCACTATCAGCAGCTGTGCATGGTGGCTTTTACACACGAGTCCACGTAAAGCTGTGAAACTAACTGTAGTGTTACCAGCAGCATTTATTAATACTCATTTAGTAATAACAACACATTATGTAATAATGTAATAAAATCAGGCTTCAAAATGTAATAAACTCCCATTAAAACCACATTATGTAATAATTGACACAAAATGTAATAAAAGTCTTAAACACATTTTGTAATAATGTTACATTTTGCTGCAAAATCAATTGCAGTTTCATATAAGGCTAAGGAAGTATTTAACCATTAAGCATTGCTCTTATTATATAACCCCATTATTGTACCTTATTTGACTTACTGCACTGAAGTTTGGGGAAAAGCATGTAGAACATTTACATATCCCATTTTTGTTTTACAAAACAGAAACATATTGTAGCCATCCATCAAATGTTTGGTTTAATCAGTTGAGATTGTTGAAGTTTTATGATTTGGTTGATTATAAATTTATGCTGATAATGTATAAAGCTAATAACAATGCATTACTTTCTCCAATACAATTTTATTTTACTAAGAGGATAAGTGTTTATAACTTGAAAGGATTTGAGATGTTTGTTTTGCCCAACATTAGAACAAGCTTGAAAGAGAAATGTACTTCAGTTTTTTTTCGGCTGTTCTGTTAAATAGTAGTTTTTTGGTTGATGTATATTTTGTCACATTTATGAAAGTATTTTGATTAGAAATTAAATTAAAACTAACTGAATTGAAAGAAAAACAGTCACAATGAAATCAAACTAAAATATAATAAAAAATCCTAAACTATAACTTTGCGACCCGACCCAGCTATGGGAGGCGCAGGCGGCGGTGGAGGCGGAGCCAGCAGACATTAACTGACAGACGTCTTTTCGGATCTGTCAGCTCTCATGACGAAGCTCCACGCGGAGACGGCGAGGAGCTTGGCTAAGCAACATGTCTCGTCCCTCTTCACAAAACATCTTTATCATGCACACACACACACACACACACACACACACACACACACACACACACACACACACACTGCAGTTTCAGCTGGTCTGGCTGCAGAAGATCACCCGCGCTCTGATTTCCCATAAATAGCAGACATAGCTGGATTTGTCTTGGCGTCTCCATGGTGATCCGTCTCTCAGCCTCAGTGTTTGTCGGTTTAAATGCAGGTTTGCAGAGGTAGGACCCCCCCCCCCCCCCCCCATCAGACAAAGCAGAGGATTGTGGGACTGTACGCCCGTCGCCTTGGTGACGAGAATCAAAGTGACAGCTCTCCTTTAGGAGGAGCCCCTCCTCCTCCGAGCAGGTGTAAGAGTGTGTGAGAGACAGAGAGACATCTTTCTCCTCGTTCTGGTCGGCGTCCAGCTCCTCTCGCCTCGTGTCCTTGAGAGGCGCTGAAACCAGCAGGATGTGGAGGCGGTTTGTGTGTCGGCTTCTAATAACGTCACAGATTAAACACAATCAGCTCAACCTTCTATAACGTGATGACACAACTAGATTGTTCATGCAGAAATGCTAAGCACACACACATTCTTGTATTTGCATCAAACTGAGGACTTTGTTTTGACTTTCATTCATTTTTGTAACTGTATTTATGTCTAACCCAGACATTTTCCCTAAAATTAACCATTACTGGTCTATAGTTAACTCTAACCTCTAAATCTAACTAGTAAAATTAACCATTACTGGTCTATAGTTAACTCTAACCTGAACTCAATTCAAACCTTGGTCCTAAACCTAACCCCCCCACACCACCCACACACACACACACACACACCCAAAATCAGCCTCCAAAGTTGTGGATGCATTTTCCTAAAAAATCGTCCCCACCAAGTAGCAAAAGCAAGGCCACACATACACACGGTGACAAATGTGCTTCGTGCTGATTGGCTCTCAGTAACAATGACACTTAGCGTTGTTGGCTGCCATGGTAACATCACTCCGGTTGCACAAAGGGGTCAGATATAAAAGGTCTAAATCTGCTAATGTCTGCAAGTACCTTTGCACACGCGCTCGTGCACGCACACACAGATGTGCGCTCCTACAGGCTCCCTCACTGTGGAGCCCTGCTTTGTTCGGTGGAGGCGTGTTCTTTCAGGAGGAGGAAGGTGCGCCGCAAACAAAGAGCCACGCTGACGAGACCAGAGAGCCGATTGTGAAATAGCTTTTTTTCTTCTTCTTCTTCTTTACAGACCCCCAATCTCTGGCAGAGGGACAAAGGTAGCCCTTTGGGACCCCTTAACCCCTCTGCTGCGCACACACACACACACAAAAAGAGCTGGTTTCACAGCTGCCTCGACTCACCCCTCCCCAGCTCCATTATTTCTAATCTCCCAGTGAAAGCTCCCTCAGTCGCCCCCCTACACACACACACATATATAGACCCCCACTCTCTGCTCGTACAACATGCTTCACAACACAACAAACACCCCCACCGCTCTGCACGACATCCCCCCGGTCACGTCTCAGTCTGAGCCGTCAGCTGTCATACCCGACACACCGGCTGGACGCGGCGCCGACGGTGTGATCACATGTTCAGTGCAGATGTGACGGCGTGTTTAAGGTCAGGGGCGGGGTCAGACCACCAATCAAAATGCACCGCTGGTCACATTACAGGTAGACAGGTTGGACAGTGTTGTATAAAGTACCACAAAGTGATACTTGAGTAAAGGTACAAGTATCTTATCAAAGAATTACTTTGGTAAAAGTTAAAATCTCCTTTAGGAATATTACTTGAGTAAAAGTCTTAAAGTATCAGATTTTTTTTTGTACTTAAGTATTAAAATTAAAAGTGTTGATTTTAAATGAGCAGTTAGATTTTCTGTAATGACATTATACAGTATATGCATCTTGTACTACACTGCAAAAAATATCCATCTAACCAAGTTTTAAAACCTTATATTCAGCTAAAAAGTATTTTTCACCTCGTTTTGAGACTGATTTACTAAACAAGAACTGATTGTGTCAGAATAATAATCTTGTTTTCAGAATGTGTCAGATTATTTGTCTTGTTAGCCTGAAAATTTGACTCAAATTAAGTCAAAAATTTCTGCCAATGAAGTAAGAAAATTTTACTTGGTAAGATTCTTGAAATAAGAAAAAAATGAGTCAAATAAAGTATTTCACAAAAATTTCACAAAAATATCTACAAAAACCTTATTTTAATATGTCAATCAACATATACCCTGAAAAATCCTACACAATTTACACAACATAAGATTTAAAAAATATTTAACATAATTGTTTTCCTTGTAAATACCTTCGTAAAGTTGTTTTATATGTTTTATGATTTTAGGTAAAGTATTCCATTAAAACATAAATCTATATAAAGCTGACATCTTTGTGGAATTTGTGTGAACTTTTGGAAGTATAATCATGTACATTTGGCACTAAAAACAATTAAATTATATAATCTTTGGCTGTTTTGAACTAATAATGTTTCTTATAAGTATTATTTTAAACATAAACCTAACTTTAACCCTCTGCCTGATTGCATTAATCATATTAATTGTCAACTGCCAAAACAGAATGGATTAATGTTTTTCTGATGATTAATTGCACACGATACGATTATGCCCAACCCTAGAGCAGGGTGTGTTTTTCTCCCATTTCTCCCCTCTGGAGCTCACCGTACAGGAATTCTTTTCAATAAGACTTAGGGTTTTTAAAACAACCTGCAAATCTCCAGAAAGATAATGACCATTAAAGCAGACTTCTTCCCCTCGTGCAGCTTTCTCACCTTAAATAACTTCAGCTCTGACCCACTTTCCTCCCCTCGCAGCAGTTATCACTACCTCCATGTGTTTGGTCTCATCAATCAGCCGTGGCTTTTATCTCCATCCAGCCTGTTTTTTTTTTTTACATCGAGCTGTAAATCATCCAAACCGTCTCCCATGTGCTTGTGGTTATTAAAGATGAGGTCACGCTTCCCATCAGGCCCCGCCCTCTACGCTCACATGAACGGGACACACAGGACATACGTACGAACGAGCGTTTCATAAGGGACGTCGGTTTGCTAACGCTTGAATTCTCGCACTGTGTTGCAGAGAGGCAGGAGCAGGGATGGGGAGCTAATTGGTGTTTTAGCTGATTGCTAATTACCCCTTTTTTCCACCTACTTATTCACAACAGTGAGAAACATGGAGATAAAACAGCATCACGTCCTACTTCTGGTCCTCGCAGACACTTGTTTCATTTATAATAATATATTTCCTTTTTTTAAATCATGTCCACGCGACTGAAGACTTCAGATTTGTGTCTTTGAGCTCCTGCAGCAGAATTCACTGTCCGTCCAACAGGACATGAAAACAAACAGAACAAACAACGTGCTTTTTTTTCTTTTAGCTCTGTTTCCTGTGTGAGAACATGTCGAAGTGTTCTACAGCTGCACACAATGTGGACTCACTTATTAAGAGTCCTTGAAAACAGCAACAGGAAATATAAAGTTTCCACAGATAATGTGGGGAAAATGCAGGAGGTTTGTCAGAGAAGACAGTTTGAAGCTCAGATTTCACTTCAAATCATGGAAAAAAAAAGTGTCCAAGGCTATTTTCTTCACCTGCTGTCAAAAGTTAAAGGGTGTTTTTATTAATTTTATTCACTTCATGAACTTCTGGATGGATTTTATTGAAAGTAACATCGTTTTTTAGGGGGTCAACCCAATTCAAGATGGCCGCCACGGCTAATCCACCTGAAAATTGGCTCACACTGCAAAAACTGTCCATCTAACTAAGTTTTAAAACCTTATATTCAGCCAAAAAGTCTTTTCGATTTCGTTTTGAGACTAATTTACTAAACAAGAACTGATTGTGTCAGAATAATAATCTTGTTTTCAGAATGTGTCAGATTATT
>JARVGW010000624.1:23183748-23201222 GCA_031762495.1 Anablepsoides rubrolineatus | reverse complement strand
GAAAACAAGATTATTATTCTGACACAATCAGTTCTTGTTTAGTAAATCAGTCTAAAAACAAGATCAAAAAGACTTTTGACTGAATATAAGGTTTTAAAACTTGGTTATGGATATTTTTTGCAGTGTAATTGGGTCACATGATGTCTCAGATTTTTCTCTTTGGCAGACATGTTTTTAAGATTTGGCTTAAATGAAATTGTTGTAAAGAAAGCAGAGCTGGTCTCTTATTTTAGTTTGATTTTTGACTTTTCTAGCATTACAGTGACGTCAGGTCTTAGAGTGGCAGCTGTCAACCTCATCATCACCTGGTGGTGAGTCAGATCAGGTAAATCAGGTGTATTGTTGAGTGTAGATCCATTGACAAACTTGCTGTTTCAGCAACATTTCATTTAAAAACTGTATTTTTGAGCTCAAACAATTAATTTCAGTGAATACCATGTAAGAAGGACATTGACATTTATCTTTTCTGTATAGAAAATATATTGCTTTGTGAGACTAAAATATCAAACCAAATCATAAATTTTCTGTATCTTTGCATCCTAGTAATTACATAAGTTTTCACAGGTTTAATAAATGTGTTGTGTTTTAAAGCTTATCACAGAAAGCAATAAAAAAAACACACACATAGACTTTCAATAAGACACCATAAATTAACTTTTTTAAAACTCATTTTGGAAATTCTTCTTACAAAGTAAGTCGTTTTTTCTCCACCAAAACCATTTTTGATGCCGATGACAGCATGTGAACTTGTGCGGACCCTCAGCCATGATTTAAAGTGCATCAGATGAGTAAAGTTTCTGCTTTGCCTCAACGAATTAAAGGGAAAACAAACCCAAAATTTGTGGCAAGTTTTTGAAATTCTTTGCCATATTTGGTGAGAGTTTAACAAAGTGTCTCCTCTTCTTTTAGAGGTGGAAGATTCATCGTCCCTCCATGCTGTTGATAAACCGCTGCAGGTTCAACCCCTGTGTTCCTCTTTAGCCATATGTTGAGTTAGGAGGTTTGAGGCTCCGCCCACTCCACCCATCAAGCTGCGACACAATTTAAACAGTGTTTTCCTCTGTTTTCTATTTTCACTTTGTGTTCGAAGCTCGCCGTCAGCTTTCTCATAACTGTGACAGCAGGTTGGACGGAGTGATGAGGAGGAGGAGGAGGAAGAGGGGAAAGAATGGAGGGAAATCAGAGAAAAAGGCAGTCATGGCATCCTTTCAGCTGTTTGCTCGGCATGGGCCGGGTCACTTGGGCAACATCCCTTCTTCTGCCAAGAGAGAGGAGAAAGAGGGAAGGGAAACTGAGAGATTGTAAAAAGCTGTTTCTGTCAGACGAGGGTTTGTTTCTCCACAGTATTATTTTTCAAAATAAAAGCTTGCAGTTCAGACTTTTAGTTACTGATCAACTCATCATGTTTGGATCAACTCAGACAATCCAAACATGAAGGAGAGACACTGCATTGCTTAAAGAAGCTTAAAGTAGCTTAAAGCTAAAACTACACAGCAAAAACAGGAGTGTTAACATTTCCCCTCTAGTGTTATTTTAACACTTTCTGAGTAAACTGTCACCCAGTGTTGGTGTTAATTCAGTGTTGATTTCCTCTGTGTTTTCTCAACACTGGGCAGTGTTAAATAAACCCACTGTTAGGTCTTATATAACACTTATATGACACCATGCAGCATTTAAAGGGATGCTGGGTAATCTTGTACAAATGATGTGTTTGTATGTTTATGACTGTTAAAGAAGTTCATGAGAGTAAAAATTTGTTGTTTTGTTCAGTTTTATCAAGTTGTTTAAGTTTGTGTTGATCATAAATCGACACCATGAGTGAGAGGTTTGTCCTGGTGTGTGAAGGTTTCTACTAAATACTGAGTGTTAATGCAACATTACAAAGAGTTTGATTTTAACTCTGTGTTAAATTTACACTATCAAATATATAGTGTATTGATAACTTGTCTAACGCCTTAATTTCCTTTGTTAATAATACACTGGTGTTATTTATATTTTAACACTGTTGAAATGTTAATGTGACACCCATTGTTTAATATTAAACACTGGCTGGTGTTAAATTAACCAAAAACATGGGTGTTAAAATGTTATTTTAACAGCAGCGAGTGTGGACGCATATCGACACTTTGTTGGTGTTGAAATTAACACTGTGGGCGTTAAGTTAACACTGGTATTTTTGCTGTGTAAAAACTAATAGCAACATGCTAGTTAAAGGCCAAAAGTAACCAAAATTGAGCTAAAGCAAATAAATCCTCTTGTTTCTATATATTAATTTTTTGTTTTGTTTAGTTTTCCAGCTCATAATCCAGTGATTTATTTCAGTAGATTAGTGGTTTCTTTTTGAAATAAATAGAATTTCAGCTTTGCCTCCATCTTGCTGCTTTAAAATCTAAATAAGAGGAGAGGATGTTTATAAACGGTGGTAAAAGTGAAGAACATGGAGGGAAAACTGGACAGAAGTGAGAAAGGTTACATCAGTCCAGAGGAATTCCTGCCTTTTCTTCCACCTCCTTTTGTTATTCCTCAGAGCGAGTCGCCTTTTCTTCTCGTGTCTCCAGGGCCTCGTCACCGCCGGACCTCTGGACTGATAAAGACGGCGGGGGGGAGGGAAGGGGAGGTGGGGGGAGGACAAAGGTCTGGGAGGTGGGGGTGTTGGACAGAAACCGTGAGGACAAGTAAAAGAAGCTTTTAGTATTTTTGCTTTGTTTTAAATTCTGGGTCATACATGAATGTTTCTTTATTGTGTTCAGTCACACTTCATTCTGGAAACAGAACATTTTACGGCTCACTCTGAGACTCAGGAGTTTGTTTGTTCCAGCAGAATCAGTCGGGTCGCCCCTCAGGCCCATCGTCTGTTAATATGAATGTTTTTCCTCTAATTGACCCAGGTTTGTCTGCTGTAAAATAATTTGGCAGTCGGTGTGTTACAGGCCTGAAGCTCAGGGGAGAACTGATGAACGTTTCTTTAAAATAACATCACTTCTTCACCTTTTTTTTTCCTTCCAGTTGTTTTCATTTCTTCTTCTCTCGTTCCTCTTCCAGCCTCGCGCTGATTGCTCTGCTCTGAGTGTCCCATCTTTAACCCGTCTTTTCCTACAGCTCTTCCTCTGATGTCTCTGTCCTTCCTGTAATTTATTCTTTTTCCCTCTCTCCGTCCATTCTTCTTCTTCTCCTCCTCCTCTCTCTGTCCTGTTCTCTCTTTAATGACGACTTGGTCGGCTGCAGCAGAGAACAGGTCCAACTTTCCTTACTGGCCCTGATTACATCAGCACATGCAGACACACACACATGCATGCACCTCATACACACACACACACATACACACTTTAGTTTTTGGATGAACATCTCATGACCTCACCAACAGCTGCACAAAAGAAAGATATTTTATCCATCCATTCAATCATTCATTTTTCATTTGTTCATCCATCGATCTTTTATACATCCATCCATCCATCTATCCATCCATCCATCCATCTTTTATCCATCCATCCATCATCCATCCATCCATCCATCTTTTATACATCCATCCATCCATCCATCTTTTATATATTCATCCATCCATCTTTTATACATCCATCCATCCATTCAACCATCCATTCAACCATCCATCCATCCATCCATCCATCCATCCATCCATCCATCCATCCATCCATCATATTTCATGTTTTATGAACTGGACTCTCATTTGGACTGAAGTGGGATACATTGGAACCAATTTATTTGAAGTAAACTGACTGGAATGAGTTTAGTTGTAATTTTATTTCTTTAAATCAAATCAAACTGATCCGTTTCTGTTCCAGATCCAGTTTCACTAAAAATGCTGCTGTATTTTTTATCTTTCTTTCTTTCTTTCAGTCTGTGATGATCTTCAATCTGTTTTTGTTCCAACGATCCTGCAGAATAATAAAACTGTTCTGAGGTCTGAGTCATTAAGTGTCTCTGGAAGACTCCGTCTACGTTGGTCTATTCTGACTGTTTTCATGCTTTAAGGCAAAGCAAATGAATCCTGGTCTGAATTTTATTCATAGATGTATATTTACTTGTGTAAATACTTGTTTGCTGGAGGATATTTCTATTCTGTTACGATTTAAAAATGGCCGAATATTTGCTCAAATTCTAAATAAAAAGCAGAAATCAGATTCCAGTGAGTCATTAAAACACTAAAGCTGTAGAATAATTTAAACCTCTTTGTGAAAGATGGTTCATTTTTTCTTTCTTTTCTCTTTTTGATCTTGGCAGTTGAAGGTTTTTCTTTTGAAATCAGGACCTGTAGCTGACCCTCATCATCGCTCCTGCCCCACTCTCCGTCTTTATATATTTTTAGGGGAATAACAAGGTGTCACACCGCAGCCGTACCAGCCGGCTAATCCTGTCGATCTGATCAAAGGTAGCCAGTTAACCCGAGCTTATGCACAGCTAAAGGAGGTCTTTTTAATGAGCTTACATTAAACTAGCTGTCCCGTAGCACTGAGCCTCCAGTCGGCTCAGATGAGGACATGCAGAACCAGGAAACCAGCTCCTGAGCTGAGATGGCTAAAAATACTAAATGTTGATGAGGACTCATCAACACAGATTATCTCAGTTTAACAATGAGATTTGTCAGATTAAAGGTAAAATGTCAGAATGTAATATTTGCTGATAAATTTAATGATTTCCTTAAAACGATCCCAGTAATTATTTCTGACTTCTGTCCTAAATTCAGCTACTGTGTTCTAAAAAGGCACAATTTCTTTATCTTAATTTTTTACGTTTGCTAAACTCCTCTGCACTGCAAAAAATTTGTTTTGTATTTGTCTTGTTAGTCTGAAAATTTGACTCAAATTAAGTGAAAAATTTCTGCCAATAAAGTAAGAAAATTTTACTTGGTAAGATTCTTGAAATAGTTGATTTGACTCAATTTTTTCTTATTTCAAGAATCTTACCAAGTAAAATTTTCTTACTCCATTGGCAGAAATTTTTGACTTAATTTGAGTCAAATTTTCAGGCTAACAAGACAAATAATCTGACACATTCTGAAAACAAGATTATTATTCTGACACAATCAGTTCTTGTTTAATAAATCAGTCTCAAAACAAGATGAAACAGACTTTTTGGCTGAAATATAAGCTTTTAAAACTTGGTTAGATGGACAGTTTTTGCAGTGTTTGAGTTAATTTTTAGATTTTCAGATTCACATATCCTTGCCTTTTGGTTTTGTTTACACTTTAGTCATCATCCCAGCTGATTTGGGATTCTGGTTGTTTTTTTATCACATGTTTTTCTGTATTTCCTGCATTTTAAAACCCAACCTTCCTGACTGCAGTTTGTTATTTCAAGGCCCAAACTGCAGAAATTGAAAGAAGCCAGAGGAGGACACCATGTTTCCTTGAGCCCGGCGTGTTTGGTGAAGCTCAGTATTTGCAGCACAATGTTTGGTTGTTGTTTTTTTTACATTTCTGTACACACGGTGCAGGATCTTGCCGTCTTTGTTTTTCTGACGTTACTTTGTTGTGACAAGTTTCACAAAGGTTTCTCTCAGCCTCGCAGCGTGTCCATCTCTCCGCTCGTCTCTGTTTGCCTCCCTCCGTCTCTTCTTGTCACTCCAGTTTGACATCGCCGTCGTGGCTCGGCGCTGATCTGCCGCTCCTTCTCTGAGTCCGTTTATCCTCCTCCTCCTCCTTTCTTCTTCCCCGTTGCTTTTCAGACGTGACTGAAGTCTTTTTTTTGCTTCTGTACATCTCCACGCAGCAGGGGCTGAACATCATGTACCTGCGAACACGAGACCTCTGGCATTTCTGTCACATCCGCTCTGCAGTCCTGCTGAACTTTATCAAATATTAATGTTTAAAAAACTTTGGCAAACTCACTTTTTCTCAGCTGGATCTCTTTGCGGGAAACCATTTGACACGTTGTTTAACACATTTGTTGCATTAGAGGAGCTGCAGGTTTTTCCACATTGAGGCGGAGTGATTCTCCGTGCTGCTGGACACAGACGCAGGGATTCCCTGGGAGTTTTTCCTCTCGTGGTCCATGTCTGCTCGGGGTTTGTGTTTGTTGGCAGCTCACTTTGTTTGCTGAGAGGTTTTGTGGCAAAAAAAAAAGTTTTACTGCTTTAAACTGCATGCTTGGCCACGGTTTTGGCTTGTTTACAAACGCACACATTTTTGTACACACCAAATGTCTGGCTGTGTTATAGACATAACTGGGCTTTGGTTTGTCTTATCAGCTGCATATCGACACAGTTTAATGATTAAAATATACATATTTAAATCAGAGAAAATAACTAAAAGATTAAATTAAAAAATGGCTAGTTTTGGTGGCACAGCTAACCAAAAATTAGCTTCAATAACCACTAAATTGCTAAACAGAACAGGTAGCTAATGCTAACCTCTAAGACTGTTTGTGGGACTGAAGTAAAACCTGATGTTAGTTTTTTATTGGTTTCATTTGAAGGGATGTGTGACAAATCAGCCAATCTAAACCAGAGTTATAGCTCAGTCTAACTTCCAGGTTAACCTTTTCAAAAATAAAAGTACTTACTTTCATTGAGTTTGTATTTTTATATTAAAAAAACATTTGAAGTTAGCCAAACAACAAATAACAAATACTTTTACCATATTTTTATACATCTTTAATTTTTGTATTTGTCATTTAAATATTGTTAAATGTTATTTTATTTATTTTTAATGCTGTTAGTTTGATGTTTAGCTGCTAAAGATGCTACATGCTAACACACAGTGCCTGACTCACCCAGCACTGCTCAAAAGAGTGGATAGTTTTTTATTTAATTTGGGATAAATGACATAAAAATAAAAGTTTAACACTTGTTTAAATTAGACCTAATTTAGCGGAAGCTAATTAGTTTGCTACACTGCAAAAAATATCCATCTAACTAAGTTTTAAAACCTTATATTCAGCCAAAAAGTCTTTTTCATCTTGTTTTTAGACTGATTTACTAAACAAGAACTGATTGTGTCAGAATAATAATCTTGTTTTCAGAATATGTCAGATTATTTGTCCTGTTAGCCTGAAAATTTGACTCAAATTAAGTAAAAAAAATCTGCCAATGGAGTAAGAAAAATTTTACTTGGTAAGATTCTTGAAATAAGAAAAAAATTGAGTCAAATCAAGTATTTCAAGAATCTTACTAAATAAAAATTGGCAGAAATTTTTGACTTAATTTGAGTCAAATTTTCAGGCAAACAGGACAAATAATCTCAAAACAAAATCAAAAAGATTTTTTGGCTGAATATAAGGTTTTAAAACTTAGTTAGATGGATATTTTTTGCAGTGTAACTGTTTTGCAAAAAAGCTATTCTGCCAATTGAGAAGCTAGTTCCGCTACTAGCAGAAACTAGCTTCCTCCACTAAAGGCGAGAAGACTAAAGTAGAGAAATGCTACTGAAAGATAGAGGTACTCTAATGTATCTAGAGGCAAAAAATAGCAACAAGTAAGCTAAAAGGTCAGTGGAACTAAAACTTAAATAACTAATAGCTACAAAAAGACAGAGCAGATTTTAGAGAAGAATGTTTCTGAAACAAATGAAGAGATTTTTATTTTTTTCTGTCTTTATTCCTGTTTTCTGTCACACTGGAGGAAGTATGCTGAATTCTAAGAAATAATTCTTTTGGCTGAAAGCTGAAAAAAAAACCCTGAAGCTCAGCCATCTCCTAAATTCAGATTACTCATCTGAAACAACCGTGCACGATTTGATTTAGAACATGCATGTTTCTGAGCTGAACCTCAGAATTCATGGAAAAACCTGTGAACTCAGAAAGTCCCGGCTGAAATTCAAAACAGAAACCTTCAGACTGACAGAACAAACCCTGACAATCAGCCTGAACCACTGTGAATTTTATTTTAAAAAACCCATTATTTTAGAAGTTTGTGTAAAAATCCAGTTTTTCTGTTCGTGCTCCTCTCATGGCTCGTACTGACTTTATTTTGAAGTTTTGAGAAAACAGGGGAATGGTTTTCTGTTTGATCTGAACCCCAGAGACTTGCTGCTGCAGTCTGAACTGGTCTCTCAGTGCATATGTTTGTGTGAGTCACCAATCAGAGAAACAGCTCTCTCTGCTGTTTTTCTGATTCCTCCCTGATCATCAGTGAGAGGAGGAGGAGGAGGAGGAAGGAGTGAGTCATGTTGGACCTTAATAAAAACAAGCTCCAGGGTCTGTGACCTGCCTCCTGACGAGGATGATGATGATGATGATGATGGGTGTGCTGGTGTTGAGCAGAAAGGTGCCGGGTCACTTTGTCACTGTGGAAACAGAGCTAAAGTTCACGTCTGCTGCTGCGACTCAAACCAAGAGCTGCAGAGAGAAAAACCTTTTGTGTTCGGAGGATTTTATGGTTAAAATGTTTACAAAACAACTGAAATCAGATCAATCTGACTTTTAATGCTGCAGAAACAGAACATCCTGAAACTTTGCATCTCAGCTGGATCATGTTTATGAGCTGCAGCTCGTCTTTTATTAAAGCTGCAATAAACTGTGTTTCTCTCTTAAAGTTTAGCTCGGGTCATTTCTCCCAGCAGACGTCTCAAATGAACAACTGTGTAACAATATAACAGTTATTTATTTAGCACATGTTTACATCATTAAAATAAACAAAGGAAATAATGCATTATAGCTTATGTCTGTGTGTGTTCTGTTAGCAAAATATTTCATTAATCAGTGAATAGATTTTAATGAAACGTTCAGAAGCTCATTACCTTTTGAGGTTAAACCATTTCAAGATGGCCGCCTCAGCTACGACTCCTTGCGATCATAAAAAGTGGCTTTAATTTTTGCAGCTGTAGCAGAAATTAAGCTAAAATTCAGAGTGTGGACATGTGGTGTTGTTTATGTTCATTTCAAAGATTGACCAATCTTGTTTCTTTACCTTGTTTCTCAGAGAAAAGTAATTTTTTATTATATTTTATTTTACTGGAGCTACTTTTATTTATTTTTTATTTTGTTCAGTGATTGTGATAATAAGACATGAAGCTTTTTTTTTTCATATTTTGATCAGTTTTCTAGCTTAAGAAAAACATTTTTCATAATCTGCGTACTCCTGTAAAATGTCTCTCTAAGTTATTGGACAATGCAGCATTTTAAACCACATTTAACAGAGTTTAGGTTTTTGTGATTTGTACTTATTTAAGTGAAAACATAAAGAGTGGTGGTGCTGATGGGTCTGTTCTAAAAACAACAATAATCTGCTCTGAGTTGAAGAGACACTTTGATAGGGAAACGTTTTGTAATGAGTCGAAGCAGTTTGTTTTTTTTGTTGGAGAGGCACAGCTGTACGACAACTGCAATATGATCTGTGGCACACACACACAAATACACACACACACACACACAAATATATATACACACACACACACACACAAATACACACACACACACAAATATACACACACACACAAATATACACACACACAAATATACACACACACAAATATACACACACACAAATATACACACACACAAATATACACACACACAAATATACTTACATCAAACTGAAGACATTGTGTTGACTTCCATTCATTTTTGTAACTGCATTTATGCTTAACCCAGACATTTTCCCCCAAACTATTCATTACTAGTCTATACCCAACCCTAACCATTACTAGTTTATATCTAACTCTAACCATTACCAGTTTATATCTAACCTTATCTACATTAATTCACTCCAGAACTGCATAAAAAGGGAGGACTGAGAAAACGTTCTTCTCCTCACTTTGTTGGTTAAAAACATACGACAGTCCTTACTTTGTATCATAAACAAGAACACACACACACACACACACAAACACATACACACACACACACACAAACACACACGATAACAGAAAGCAAACCCACATTCACTCTCTCATGCCAAGACAATGGCCTGCTAATCCTTGGCTCTGATTGGTCGAGTGCAGATTACCCAGAGGGCACCAGCTGTCAGGGAGAGGCAGGGCCCAGTTTCCTCAGGATCACACACACACAGACACACACACAGACACAGACACACTACACACACACAAACACACTTTAATGGTTAAGCTTGTCTATAAAAGCTGAATAAAGCAGAGAGAAGCTAAAGCAGCAACATGTCGTTAGCATGATGCTACGTGTGACGACTCATTTTCGTCTTTAAACTAACACGATTTGTCGAGCTTGTCATCGCGCTCGCTGGAGCAAACGGAAGTATTTGACGTCTGTCAGCAGAGGCTGTTTGTCACTGCTGTCACCAAACTGTAAAAATAGGAATGGATGGTAATAACGCTGTAATGCTAACGGGCTTCACGAGGGTCCAGAACAGACAGGTAGCCCCGGCTCTGGTTTATATTTAGCCTCTGCTGCTCTCAGGCTCTGAAGCCTCTCCTGCTCTGACTTTTCTGTAACTAGACTCGTTCTGAGCGAAGCCTCAGAGGGCTGAGCCGGGCCAAGCCGAGCCAAGCCGAGCCTAGCCTGGGCCGGGCCGACGCAGGGGAAAAGGGAGGGAGCAGGAAGCGGCGAGTGACCGCCATAAGCCTGGAACAGACGGGAGTCCAGGGGAAAGGATGGAGAGAGATCAAAACAAATGAGACAAAAGGAGACGAGGAGAATTAATGAGTGAGAATAAAGTTTAATTTCACTTCTGTTCTGAGGACTCACTCAGAGGATTTAGTCTGGATTCTCTTTGTTTGATGGTCCAGTTTTACTCACACTGAAACACTGCTTTTAACATTACATTGAGTTATTAATTGTGTCATTTATATTATTTATTATTATTTTTAATTAGCATTTTCTTTACTTTATCATAGTTTGGTTTTAATATATATATACTGTATTTATTTGTGTATAATACGACCTCATGTATAATACGACCCCCCCTATTTTTAGCTTAAAAACAAAAATATAACAAACAGACAGAGTTATGTGACTCTAATAAATGTGGATGAAGCTGAATTAAAAGCCTTTTAAATCAGACTCACCATTATCTGTATTAAAAAGTTTCAGGTATTCCTCCTCTGTAATAACGATATCAGAATACCACTCAACAACAGTCTCATCCTCTGTGTCTCACCAGCGCCCCCTCTGGTGGGGAAACATTTTTCAGGTAGACCAACTTTTACAGAACACCGGTAGACGGCAGCCATTACAGCCGACCACGTGTTTGTTGTTGTTCCAGGAGCGACCCGGTCGCTCATTAATGCCTATAGTTTGTTATCAGTACTACCACCTAACTTTGTGGAGGATTTTATGGATTAAATTTGACGTATTATACTTGAATAAATACGGTATGTGTGTGTGTGTGTGTTTAGGCACGACAGAGCGGGTGTGTCTGATCCAGGGGACGGTGGAAGCTCTGAACGGCGTTCATGACTTCATCGCTGAGAAGGTGAGGGAGATGCCTCAGAGCACCCAGAAGACAGAACCGGTCAGCATCCTGCAGCCGCAGACCACCGTCAACCCGGACCGGGTCAAACAGGTACGTTCTGTTCTGTTCTGTTCTGTTCTGTTCTGTTCTGTTCTGTTCTGTTCTGTTGAAGAACTTGTTGCTGTTTGAAGAGTAAAGCAGGTGCTTTTTTGTGATAAACATGAATTAAAAAAATTACATTAGTTAAAATCACTGCTGAGATGACCGGTCGGTGGTGGACGTTCATGTAAAGCAGAGGTGCCCAAAGTGGGGCCCATGGGCCACAATTGGCCCACCAGCAGTTATCCTGGTTACTAGATTATAATTATGTTAAGATTAAATATAAAATACAAGTAACTACAAGAGACATTTAGATTAGATTTAAGCCCATATCTAGATTTGCACACCTTATAAGACCAATAGGTGTGTAAGAAAATATTGCTACACTGAAATATTGCGATATTTCATTTCCCGATACTGTATCAATTCTCTAAAGCCCTGTATCAATTTTTATTGAGGTTTAAAATGTCAACTTTCCTGCCAATAGTTCATTTTTATGTTGTAGTTCAGCCTCTGACCACTAGTTGGCAGCAGCGAGCCAGCCTTTTGGCTCCTCCGCTCCTGAGGAGTCAGTAACGGTAGCATTAGCATTGTGAGTAAACATTAGCATCACGAACCAATAGCTGAGATAAGGTCAACAGTTCCTTATTAGTCAGAATGTTTGTATTTTATTTTGTTTTTTATAGTATTTTATTTGCATGTTCTGCAAATTGTACAGAAAATGATTTTACTGTTAAAATTTATTCCAAATCTAAAAGTTTGCTTCCAAAACATTAAAATCTTCTCATCGTTTGCTTTCCTAACTTTCCCTGAGTTTATCTGTTGATGTGATTCAAACGGCACAAAACAGTTTTTTTTGGCACAAACTTTTTCTGTGTGCGACCAGAACATCTGCTGGAGTCCTAATTAACTCCATTCTGCCAGAAGAAAATTCAGATTTCACGTCCAGCAAGACTTGAAAAGGGTTTATAAATTGCTTCGTGAATTTTTCGACTAGATGCATAAAATATGACATCAATATTATAGGCTGCGTTTATTTCAGGCAAATGTGACCCAAATCCGATTCTTTCCCCACATATGGAACCGGTATGATTTTATGACCGTCTAAACGTCACAAATCTGATTTCTAATCTGAGCCTGAAAGAAGCAAAGAGACAGAAACTAAGAGAGGAAAGAGAGGATTTGATTGGACAGGATGCTGTGGTGGAGGTGTGAACATGTAAAGTGTGTGTCACATGCACTTCAGGCTGACACACACACACACACACACACACACACACACACCTGAACATGCTGCAGGAAATGGGTCCACACAAGAACAGGAAAAGAGAATATTATAACTTAACTTAACTTTGTTCAGTGGATATAAAACAAGCTGTAACACTGATGTGAGACTTCAGGAATCTAAAATCAACAATATTTACGCTCAGGAGCCACGACTGCTGAGGTTTTATTTGTCAAACCTTCAGCTGCTCCTACAGAAACAAACTGTTCTTCCTGAGGAGGAGAGATCCTGACAACAGAAAAAATGATCATTTTCATTCCTTACTAAAACATGAATGCTTAAAAGAGAAGATTGGGTTGATGTAATGCATGACATTTATATTATGGAAAGGCTGACTCTTTTTATCAGATAAGAATCTAGAAAAGTTAAGAATTATTGGAAGAATTGGCAGAGCTTTATCTCATCATGGAGATCAGATTTTATTGAATAACATCGTGGGTTTGGGCTACTCTTATAGTGCTACAGACTGTAAATCATTTTCTAACAGTTCATTATAAATAAGAAGAGATTTAAAATTGTGATGACCTGGAAGAGAAGAAAACATAATTTTGAATATTATTATTATTATTATTATTATTATTAATCAGAATGTAGGTGCAGTTTCTCTTTGAGGGTATGCATAGGGAAAAAATGTAAAAGTTTTAAATGTACTCTTATATAGAAACTCACTTTCATTAAAGATTTTGCAAATAAAAAATAAACGTGAATGCTTAATGTTTAATAATGCTAAGATTTTTGCTGAAAGTTGCTGAATTCAAGTAAAAGAAGCCAAAAGTAGCAGAAAATTAGAAAAAGAAATAGCAGGAAAACAAGAAAAGGAGTAAAAACAATGTTGCAATTTGTTGTAAAACAGCTGAAATCAACTGAAAAAAGCTTAAAAAATAGACATAAAAGCAGAAACAAACACAAAAAGCAAAAAGAGCAGAGTTGCTGAATTAAACAGTAAGAAGCTGAAATTTTAAAAAGATGACTTTAGCTGAAATAATTTTTTTAAATGCTGAAAAAAGCTAAAAAGTAACTAAAAAGGCAACTGGAATTACCAGAAAGCAGTTGAAAGCTAAAAAAGCATTAAACAGTAAAATTAGCATAAGAATAGCTGAAGGGAATGATAGCTGAAAAAACAGAAAAAAGCTAAATTTAGACAAAAAGAAGCTGAAGGAAGTTCAAAAGTAGAACCAGAAACATTAAGAATGATTTTTGAACATTTTGAAGGTTTTTACAGGAGTTCATTTTAATTAAAAAAGGTAGAAAAAGTTAAATATCTCAGAAAGTATTAATTGCTGAATTACAAAAAGTCATAGTCAGAATATTCTGAAGGAGCTGAACGTTTTGATGTATCGATTGTTGAAAAAGCACAAATATTACAGAACAAGGTGGAAGAAAAATGGGTTTCACATAATAAAACTGGAAGAATCTCAGTTCTGCAGCTTTAGTTATAGATGTTTCCACTTGGACGTGTCGTCCTGCTGTGTTACTGTCCATCATGGAAAACACTTTGATTTAATCTCCTTTAATAAAACAAACCAGTTTCTGTTTCAAACTTATCAAACAGCAGCTTTGTGATGAAGAACAATTAGTGAGGTCATCGATCGTGATCCGAGTGGCTTTAAATGATTCGCTTCTCTTCAGTGATCGCTCCGCATTGATTCTTCTGGTCGGGCATCAGTTCTGACTGCAGCTGCAGCTGCAGGGCAGAGGGTCCAACCAGCCCCCCACTTTATTTAATCAATTAAAGAATTGACTAAAATGAAAGAAGAAGAAAACTCAAACACACACAAAGATAAATACACACATTCAGTTGTTTTTACAGAACACACAAATCTGAAGGGGATTTTAAAATTCATATTTAATGGTTGCACACACACACACACACACGCACACAAACAGATACACACACACACACACACACGCACACAAACAGATACACACACACACACACACACAGCTCCACAGCTTAGAATTCATTTCACACGAGCTTTAAAATGACAGAAATTTTCTCCAAATACAAAAGGTGGAAAAAAAGAAACATCTTAATATTGAAGAAATTTGACAAAAAACACATTATGCAGCAAATTAATTATCAGTTGGTTTACTTTGTAATTTAATCTTATATTTTCCTAACTTTTCATTTTATACTTTTTATTTTTCTCTTAATTGTTTTGTTTCTAACTCCTTGTTTATGTTGTCTGTTATAAACCTCAGTAAGTCAAATTCCTTAAGGTTAATTTATGAAACATTTTTTATGTCTAAATTGCTAGTAAAAGTTATATATTTGATCAATTTGTTCAAATTACATTATGTACAAAAAAGAAGATTCCTGTTGATTTTTTTCAGTTCCATCTTCAATGTAGACGTCTTTAAAATGTTCAGAAGTTGTCTAATGTGACACGACTTTTACCAGTAAATCTGATTCTGATTTGTTTGGTCATAGAACTGACATGAATTGTTTTTTGTTTGTTTGTTTGTTTTACTTGGTGCAGTCAAAGTCAATCAATAAGTTTATTCACTCAATTCAACAATTTCATCATTAACATACAAAACATATTTTTCTTGTAACACTTAGTATACATGAGTGAAAAGGAGAAAATCATTGTAAAAACCTGCTCCTTATTCTCCTCATTGCTGACTCAAAAGACTTAATCTTTATAAAGTATTTTGAATTGATTTAAAGTAGAACCTTTTTTCAAATCATCATCCAAACTCTTCCATAATTTGACTCCATAAACTGAAATACACGTTTGCTTTAAAGTAGTACTCACAGTTTTACTTTTAAAGTCATAAATTCCTTTGGTTATTTCTGTCATTTGAACTTAAGACAAAAAATGTTTGTAAATTATTTGGCAATCATGTCTTTTTTGCTTTAAACATAACTAATACAATTTTTAAATTAACTAAATCTTGCTTTAATTAGAAGTTCAATCCTTTTACATAGTTTTTGTTTTATATATTTTATATGAGGCGTGAAACAGTGAAGTGACGACTCTTTGTTTATTAAAACAATAATATCTGAACTCTTCAGAATCATCTAAAGAAACCTCAGACTCATGAAAATTAATTTTGATTTGTCAGAGGCACTTTAAAGCTGGAATGTGTGTATTTTACACAAATGTTTGCTTTTCTGGGTCACGACCTGCCTGTAGCCCCCACCACACTCAGGTTGTTGTTGCGGAGCAGCCAGGAGAATTACTGCTGTGATATAATAAAACATAAACTCATGTTTCACACAAATAAAACAGGACGTGTTAATTAGTGTCAGTGGGCAGATTGTGTTACTCCACTCGACCCTGCTGCTCTGCGTCAAAGTTAAACGATGAGAAAGTTTGTTTCTGCTGCATGTGTGAACAGTGTTTTTCCTTTTGCACAATAATCCTGAGTGTTTGGAGGCTGAGATGAGTGACGGCTGACTCATCAGGTTTTAGCTGCAGGGAGACGAGCGGCTAATAGCTGCTGATATAGAGAATAGAGGGCGAATCCCCCTGTTGCTCTTCAGGCTAAATATAATCCATCAGAGGGGCAACTAAACAGGCTGGAGCAGCATCTGAGGACACACACACGCACGCACACACACACACACACACACACTAAAATAACCTTGTAAATGCTGCCGGACACTGAAGTGTTGGAGTAAGACAATTTTACTTGGTAAGATTCTTGAAATACTTGATTTGACTCAATTTTTTCTTATTTCAAGAATCTTATCAAGTAAAATCTTCTTACTCCATTGGCTGAAAGACAAATAATCTGACACATTCTGAAAACAAGATTATTATTCTGACACAATCAGTTCTTGTTTAGTAAATCAGTCTCAAAACAAGATGAAAAATAATTTTTTTGACTGAATATAAGGTTTTAAAACTTGCTGGACAGTTTTTGCAGTGTAGGTCTGTTTTAAAGTTATTTTGTGTTGAAGAAAAGAAAAAGCTCCAGCAGACTTGGTTGTCAGCTCAGATGTTTTTAACGTGTGACTAACGTCACTTGGATCTGATGAATGGATCTCAGAAGAAAAGCACCTCCCTCAGACATGTGTGCCTCTGACAGATAAACGGCGTGGGCTGCAGTGCAGACGCTGCAGTTGTGGTCGTCCTGTCGGAACACGTGGTGCTGGAGGTGACCCCGCAGCGCCACGTGAGCCGGGGGGAACACGGGGAAGGCGATGCGTCGGGTCCAACAAGACGAGGAGTAACGGCTCAGGAGACGACACATCAGGCGGGGAAACAAAGTGCTGAAGATGATGGTGACATGAAGACGGATGATGAAGAGTCAGAAAAGAGATCACCGGCTGGATGAGTGGAGGAGCCGGAGCTTAAAGCAGAACTGGACTCTGTTAGCCGACAGCTGCAGAGTGTCAGAGAGCTTCAGCTGCTGAGGGGAAGAAAAACAGCAACCATGCTGCCAACGGACCACATGCCCTGCTTCAAGGCCACAGAGAGGGAAACAAACCAGCCGGCAGATAAATTATGAGCTGAAGGAATTCCTGCACTAATCCAACCAGACCTGACATGAAGAGAGGAGATCTTAATGATGACTTTTAGCTCTTCACTTCGTTATCGTCTGTATTAATGTATTTATTCATGTATAATACGACCCCTCTATTTTTATTACAAAAAGCAAAAAAATTTATTCTCATACTACCTCTAATTTCATATGGACTTCAGGATTTTTCAGCCTTTGCAGTCTTTATATACATCAGTTTTTAATTTTATTTTAACAACATATGTACTAAAAGATACAAAACAACAAATGTATAACAATAACTATAACAAAAACTAT
>JARVGW010000624.1:23151358-23171785 GCA_031762495.1 Anablepsoides rubrolineatus | reverse complement strand
TAATGACCGATAACCAATAATAACCAATAACTTCCTCCTTCTAATGACCGATAACCAATAATAACCAATAACTTTCTCCTTCTAACGGCCGATAACTATGGTTCACCCTTACTTTAGATGAGATTTATTTAAAGATTAGTATATTTAAATTAATTATTTGGTGAAAAGCTCTCAAACTTTCTTAACAAGTTGTTGATTTGTTGGTTTTTTGTTCCACCAGGCCAAGTTAATCGTGCCCAACAGTACGGCTGGGCTAATCATCGGGAAAGGTGGAGCTACGGTCAAAGCGGTGATGGAGCAGTCCGGCGCGTGGGTGCAGCTCTCCCAGAAGCCCGAGGGCATCAACCTGCAGGAGCGCGTGGTCACCATCAGCGGTGAGCCGGAGCAGAACCGAAAGGCTGTGGAAATCATCGTCCAAAAGATCCAGGAGGACCCCCAGAGCTCCTCCTGCCTCAACATCTCCTACTCTAACGTCACGGGGCCCGTCGCCAACTCCAACCCCACCGGCTCCCCGTACGCCAACTCCACCGAGGTCATGCCGGCGGCGGCCGCAGCGGCGGCGGCCACAGCCTCCTCTCTGCTCGGCCAGGCGGGCCTGGCAGGAGTCGGAGCCTTCCCGACCACCATGTCCAGCTTCTCGGGCAACGACCTGCTCGCCATCACCTCCGCCCTCAACACTCTGGCCAGCTACGGGTACAACACCAACTCTCTGGGGCTGGGGCTAAACCCCGCAGCCGCCTCGGGGGTGTTAGCCGCCGTAGCAGCCAATGCCAACCCGGCAGCAGCAGCCGCTGCTAATTTGTTAGCATCCTATGCCAGCGACGCGTCCACCAGCGCAGCCCACCCCGCAGCCACCCTTGGAGGCCTCTCTCTGGGGTCCTTAGCCGCGGCCACGGGGGCCACCAACGGCTACCTAAGCGCCGCGTCCCCGCTGGTGGCATCGTCCCTCCTGGCGACGGAAAAGCTGGTCGAAGGAGCGAAGGAAGTGGTCGAGATCGCCGTGCCAGAGAACCTGGTGGGAGCCATTTTGGGGAAAGGAGGGAAGACGCTAGTGGAGTACCAGGAGCTGACCGGCGCCAGGATCCAGATCTCCAAGAAAGGCGAGTTCATCCCGGGAACCCGGAACAGGAAGGTGACCATCACGGGCTCACAGGCCGCCACGCAGGCCGCACAGTACCTGATCAGCCAGAGGATCACCTACGAGCAGGGGGTACGCGCCACCAACCCACAGAAGGTGGGCTAAACCTGACAGCCAATGAGAAATGAGGAGGAAAAGAGGAAAAAAAAAAAGAAAAGGGGGCTTGGGGGAGGAGAATTTAAAGAAAAAGCGAGAGTGAAAGGGAAATGGAGAGGAGGTCAAAAAATGTTGGAAGGAATCTGTTTTCTTCTGCGTGTTTTCAGTATTAAAAAAAAAGAGTTTTTGACACAAAGCAAAAACGTGCCGAGAAGATGAGGAGGGAGAGGAGCGCCGAAAAAAAACCAAGAAAAAAAAAAGTGTAAAATGTAAATATGGTTTTATTACTTAACGTCTTGACCTTTTCGGAATTTTTATTGTTTTTGTTTTATTGTTTGTTTTTCGTTTCGTTCGGTAAATTAAGTCGTCTGTTTGTGTGTCGTGTGGACAGAGCTGAATGCCATGTAGAGGGGGGGCGGGGGGGGGCGCAGCGAGGGGGGAGGGTTGGTGATTTTACAGGGTACAACCCTCCACCCCCCCCTCACTTCCAAGATCCTGTAAGGAAACAACCCTTACCCGTCCCTCCCCCCCACACCACCCCACTCCTTCAGCCCACATCTACAGCAGGGCTTTTGTTTTTTCAAATCGATTTGCCCCGCCTCCCTTTAAACCCCTCCCTCACAGGTTTTTTTTGCCCCGCCCCCTTTTAACTAAAACTTTTGTAATGAGGAAGAAACGTCTCGACTCCATCCCCCCCAGATCTCACCTCCGCTCCTCGGGACAGGACCGAGGGGTGGTGGGGGGGTGGGGATCAACGTTTCTTTGTTTGCACACACACACACAAACACACACACACACCTGTACAACCAGCAGCAGTTGTGTGACGGCTCCACTGTTTTACAACCACAGTTCTAAACAAAAAGTTGTAAAACAACAACGTCAATTTAATTCAATGTTTTTATTCACAATCGAACATAATAAAACACAGATGGCAGCGCTTCAGATACGGCTTCTAATTTGCACGATAGAGCTTTAAGCAGCATTTATGACTCGATGAGCTGGAGGAACTTTATTCTGAAATGATTCCACCGGTTTTGGAAGCTTAACCTTTTAATTAATCACAATTAGTTGCAAAAATCTTTTTCTCCTTTTGTTTCTTGACAACTTTATTATATTTATTTACTGATTTTTATATCATTCATAAAAACTAAATAAATTAATTACTTAATAAAAAGTGTCCAGAAAGAACTTGAATAATAAAATAAAATACATTTTGGAAGCTTGAATAATCTTCATATGAGAAAATAAAACCAAAAACAAACTTTATTAAAATTTGTTGCAGCCTTAAAATCAAAATTACATAATTTCCCCTCAAAAAAATGCAACATTTATTTAGTTGAAGCCTTTGATGTGTTTATTATGTTCCATTGTGAATAAATAATGGATCATGTTGTAGATTGAATACGGAGCCACACGCTAACATAAACACGATGTGTGTGATGCTGTGGTGAACACACAGTCTTAAAAAACAACAAACACTGATAACGATTTTGTCTCATCACCATCGTCACTATTTATTAACGAGACCACCCCGATAAGGCTCCATTTTTCTTTTGGGAATCTGTGAATTCAGGTTGACATGAATGTAAATGAGACTATTTTTTGTTTTGTTTTATTTTTTTGTTTTAATATAAGTGGACTGAAGATGAATCGTAATGTCACATAGTGTAATATATGTCTTATTTAAGTCCAGTTAGAAAAGCCGCTCCAGGTGTTAAGATCATTACAAGTGAAGTGATTATATCCAGTCAAACAGCAGAACAGGGAACACACACACACACAGAAACTAAACAATGCCATATTTGGTGCTACAAAGGCAAATTGCTCATATCTATAATGCAGACGTTTAGTTTAGCAAAAAAAACAAAAAAAAAACAAAGTCTATCTGAAACCACTCACAGTCCAGACAGCAGTGCAGCTATATTAACCTGAAATACCTGATTATCACACCACAGCTACTCTTCCTCATTCTGCAGAATTATCCCCGCTGTCTGTATTTAGAGTAAAACGCCCCGCCGCCGTTCGCCGCCTGCAGAATTATGCAGCTGAGATGAATAATTCAGTCGAGCCGAGAGCAGTTCTCTGCTGCTCAGCCTCAGATTGTCCCGAATCACAGAGCAGATCGAGCACTTACCATTAAAACTACTGAGAGAAGCCCACCTTGGGTTAAAAAAAAACAAAAAAGATGGGAGGAGGGGACAATAAAGTGGGAGCGTCGTTTGTCTGGGGTCCACTGCTGAAGCCTGGCTGGCAGCGCTGCATATCTCTAACAACCGTCCAGGTGACACCAGGTGACACCAGGTAACTCCAGGTTTATCAGCAAACATCCAGGGAGAAAACTGCAGGTTTACTGCCCCACCCACAAGGCTGCTGAAGATGCTGTTTTCTTTTGTTGTTGTTATTGATCTTATTTATGTTTTTGTGTTTGTTTTAATAATCGGAGTACACTGAATTTTTTTTTTATTCTTTTATTTTTATTTTTATTGTCTTAATGCACTGTGAAGCTGGAAAGCAGTTTTATGGACCTGCGAGGTCAGAGATGTAGATGATGACTGGATGATTTGTTTTTGTATGGCAGGGATAAAAAACAACACATATATGAAATATATGTAGGATGCATATGAAGAACTTTACTGGAAAGCATATCTAAATATGGAAGGAGAGGAGAGATTAGGTCAATGAAGAGGATCAATCAATTGAGCTTCAGACCGCTTTGGAGTTCAGGTTCAAATCTCTTTTATCAACACCTCAAACCTGTGCAGTTTAATGGGAGTTTATGAAATTGAGGAGGGGGGAAAAGAGATATTGGTGAGAAAAGAGATATTTCTTTGAATCTTCAGCGATCAGTCCGACTCTAACTCGGTTGTGTCGTTCTCTGTTGGGGTTTTTTATCTCCGCAGCTTTGGTAAGGAGGCTTCTTTACTCCCATCTAACACCATCCACACCCTCCTCACCCCCCCACCGTCCTCCGTTGTTCCAGCGCACTCCCATCCCCCCCTCTCCTCCTAACACATCGCTCCATGGGTGACTCTGTCTGGTGTTACGATCGATGCATGTCTGCTGCTCGCCCCCGGCAAACGCATACGAACACAGGCTCCTCCCCCCTCCTCGTCAGGGGCGGAGCCGACCACACCTGCAGAGGAAGCGGGCGGTCTGCAGGCTGCAGGCTGCAGGGCGCAAAAACACTCAGATTTGACTTTTCATAAGCATTGATTTGCACAAACACACACTAGGTCTGACAGGATTTGACTGGATTTAGTGGGAAACATAATAATAAGGTAGTTTGCTTCTGTTCTAACATTCACACAGTATACTTTGCTGCATGCATTCACTATTAATGTCACTAGTTTCTCATTTGTCCAGCAAAGATGTCAAACAGTTGCATATAAATGAGCTTCCTGAGTATCTGTTTTACTACGAATGTGACAAATTACAAATCTGAAACATGCTTTTTTTACTGGTTTATAAAATAACGTAACCAAGAGGATAAATTTAAATATCAATCCATTAAAAATATGTATATTTTTACAAGTTTCTGTCAGGTTTTTTCTCCTGCAGAAAGCAAAGACGTGCATGCAGCACCGTATACGTTGGTAGAAACTTTAACTAACGCCGGGCAGGTTTTAGTTTTTCCACATCATTTCTCTAAAACAATCTTTTTACCCAGCAGCCACTCTCTTTACTTCTTTTAACGTTAGATTGAACTAAAAAATGTGACAAGTACTGGAAGCAATACGTGTAGAGGCATGTTGTGTCGTCCTGTCTCTATCCTCTGTCTGCCGTAGGAGCTTTTAGATTCACCTTGTAGGAGTTGAATACACGATTACATCTTTTTTTTTTTTTGAATTTGTGGAAAATGCTGCTATTTAATAATACTGATGTACTAAAAAAAAAAAACGAGTTGAAAACATATCGAAACCTGCCCGTTAGCTGGATAAGCTAGACTCAAGTGGCAGTTTAAAGTGTAATATTTGCTCTGTTTTAAGTAAACAATTTTAAAAAAAGTGTGGATTTTAATCTGAAGGAATGAAAACCTGTGCCAAAACAGAGTTAAAACTCTAAATGTGTTCTTTTAAGCAACATTAGATGAGAGGAGAAAGCTACTTTTATATGAAGAAAATGTGAAAAGTGCCAAATGAACCATATTTCTAACTGCGTTGGTGGGCCGGGGGAAGCTGCTCAGTATTTTTAGTGTCTGGAGGAGGGGCCGCCATGTTAGTGTTCGCCAGTCCTCTGGGAGAGCCACCTCCCAGAATGCATCAGCACTACGACTCATTGCTGTAGTGATAGGTTAGCATCACCATGCTAAAATAAAAAATGTGACTAGATAGCATTCTTGAATACAGCCTTTTATAGTTACGATTAAAAATGTATTTTGTGGAAATAGATGTTATCTTTTTTGCACGTCTATATTGCATGATATCAAAGTGAAGCGTGGACAAAAAAAACAGACAAAAAAAAAGAATACGTAAAAAAAAACATAAAAGGCATTGTGTGTTCATTTTTCTGAAACAAATCTCTGCATGCCGATAAGGGTCGAGCATTTTGATATTGTTTTTTCACGCCGTCGGGTGTTCGCCGTTAGTCCTCGCCGTCGCGTTTTTGGTTCCGCGGCGTCATTTGTGGTTTTTCGCTGACTTCCTCGAAGATCAATTTATTTTTGTTTGTGTTTTTTTTTTACGTGTCGAGCAAGCTTGGACAAAAAAATTGTTTTTGAGTTGCTTTTTAAAGCACAGATAGAAAAAACTAAGCCAGGATTTGATTTTATATGTAGATGGAGATTGTTTGCGAATGTATTTATCATTTCATAAAGTTTGCATATTTTCTGACGAGCGTCCGGTCAAAGCTTCCATGTGGGGGTTTTTTGTACTCTAACATTACTAACACATCCACACACTCCGCTGTGTGTGCTTTTATCCCCCCACCCCAGGCTTGTCTTGTCTCTTATGCGCACCTTATCCACCCTGCAGGGGGGAATCAGGCTCCGCCCACTACTGTGTGAAAGAGGCAGAACCTGCCGCTTCTCGCATGAATCCAAATGATCAAACTCAAATATCCGTCCACCAGACTTAATGTCATCTCGTGGGACACATTTGCACTAAACTTTCTGCTGATGCCGAGGTCGGGGGGGGTTGGCGTGCGAGACTACTGTACCTGCGCAGCCTCTTTCTTGGGTGTTTTTCGATGTTTTTTCGACGTGCATGCTTCGGTCCTTCTCCGGGTTCGTCTGCTTTAGCCTCCGCTTGGTGCTCGTGGTGTCGTGTTTTCATTGAAACATTTTGGGGTTTTCTATGATGGTTCTTTTCTTTTGTTTTTTTGACTGTGATGTTCAGAGGAAGTCAAACCTTGGTGGCGTCTCACTGATCTGCGACTGGTCCTCCTCGTCGTCGCCTGCGCAGGATTGCAATGGTGGCTGCGCACATTTTTTATTTTTGTGTTTGTTGTTGTTTTCTACCTCGGCTCGTTTTTTGTACCCACCATTTAATCTGCTGAAGTACGCTTTTGGACCAGTTTTCCAAAATGTATTTTATTTTAATTTTTGAATTGTGTGAGTGATAAAGAAGTCGCAGCGCAGTGAGACCCCTCCCACCTCTACCTGCATCGCCAGGTGACCTCTCTCAGTGGGTGTGTGGCTCTTCAAGCATTTTCTTCTGTGCCCCGCCCTCTTTTTCCTTCACCTACCTCCACAAACCCACTCTCACCCACACCCACCACACTGCCCCCCACCCCCCTCCTCCTCGGGGCCCCCCATCGAAGCACCAGCAACTGTAGACTGCATTTGTCATATCACTGTTTTTCTGTTTCCTCTCCTTCGCTCTGTTTATTTATTTGTTTGTTTTCCTGCTTTCGATTTGTACTGTACGGTCTAACCCAAACCAGTTTTTAACAAAATGCCATTTTTCTGTGTGTAGCTTTGTTTACCCTTTGTTTTTTTTCTGCACACAAACACATTAAAAACACACACTTCCATGCTCTCTTTTTTGTGCACTTTTCACTGCCCACTCCTCCTCCTCCTCGCCCAGAACATGCACACACTTTCCTCCCCCCCTCCCTCCATGATTCTCTTTTCTCGAGTGCCAAACTAGAACAGAGAGGAAGAAAAAAAAAAAAAGACAACAACAGTGACCATTCCAAGCGTTTCTTTGAGTTGTTCTTGTTGTGTCGGACATCCATCCTTGGAAGCACCCATGAAGCCAGCATGCTCCGCCCTCATCTAACATGATGTCGCTCATGACGCCTCAACCGAGCAGCGCCTTGCCCTCTCCCCCCTCCACCACCACCACCTCCTCCTCCTCCTCACCACCTCCCCACACAGACAAGGATTAACCCTTCTGCAGGTTGGCTGCTCCTGTCCTGCCTCTCAACCTAAAAAAAAAAAAAAAACGCTCATGCAGCTGCTTTCTTAATTCTGTCATCTCTTCAGCCTGTTGGACTTCATTGATTGTGTGCCATAGTGTTGGGGGCACCTTCCACTCTCCTCACCTCCTCCTCCCTCTCTCTCTGTACCCCCCCCCCCCCCCTCTCTGTAACCCCCCTCGCTCTCGCTCCATTTGATTTTTTTTCTCAATGGGAAAGATTCAAAAACTCCATTTTTTCCTAATGATGTTTTATTTTTTTCTGTTGTCGTTTAACATCCAAACATGCTCCGCCTCCCGTTGCCGTGGCGTGGGGAGTGTTTACGCACCGTCAGCTGCGCAGCCATCCTCTGTCTTCTTGAACTTTTTTGAACTTTCACCCCCACCCCCCCCTCCTCCTCATGAACTTTATTGACCTTCTTCCTCCTCCTCCTCCTACCCCCCCTCTGTGTTCATCCAACTGTTTTTGGACGATAACTCTCCATTCCATCCCCGAAAAAAAAAAAACCTCTCTGAGACTGTGCAATGCTAGCTGATATGATTGGATTCTTTTTTCTTTGTTTGTTTGTTGCTCATCATTGGGGGACAGTGAGTAAAAAAAATGAAAAAAAAATTATCAAAAAAGAAATGCAGACAAACAAAAAAAGGATTAAAAAAAAAACTGTTTCTCCACGATTTCATTTTTTTTTCTCTCTCATTGTAAATATTTTTTGTCAAAGTTTTTTTTTTTGCCAAGCTGTAAAGTGAGAAGTGTTGAGCAGACGGGGGGAGGGGGGGCCGGCAGCATAAAGAGGAACTAGTGGACGCAGTGGAACGTCACGACGCTCTTCATCTCTCGATCCAGTTCTTAGGTCTTGCTTGTATAACCGCCTGATGCTAGCTGTAGCGTGTGACCCTGTGCCGTCGTTGTTCGTGTTGATTTCTCTGCTGTGTTCGCTGTTTTAGCTTTCATGTTGGGAACTCGTGGGACGAGGAGCCCCCTTTCTCAGAGTTGTTTCTGTGCATTCGTTGGTGTTTTCTGACAGTGTGTTGTAGTGGCATTAGGATCTTTTATTATCAAGCCATAGTGTTAGTGTTAGACACATATCATCTGACTCGACTCAGCTCTTTAGTTTTGTGGAGGAAAAACCCGGAACCTGAAGACGAAGGAAAGGGTTAGAAAAACGAGGAGGCTGAGTTTGTGCAATACAGTCCTAGTTTACATGAAGCCTTTTAACCTCTGCAGGTGCAGCTCGACCACCACCTGCCCCCCCCCTGTTACCTGCAGAACCAAACCATATCTCCATGTTTCCACATTCGAGACATTTCGAAAGTATTCAAAGTTTCCGTCATTTCACCGCATCGCTCTCAGCTCCACTCCTGATTTATGCTGCCTGTCCCCATCGCCCTGAGAACACCACATGAGCTATTTATTTCTCAGACTATTATTATGATACCATTATTGAGTAACAAGAAGAAGAAGAAGGGAAAAAAATGAATGACTGGAAAAAAAGGTGAATTAATATTATTGTTTTGTTTTTATTTTATTTTTTTTAGTATTTTAGTGGTTGCTTTTAACAACATTCATTAACTGACTTAAAGATTATTGAATATTTAATGTAACTGTAGCATTGTGTTTGTAAAGAGAAAAAAAAACCTAGTGAGTTGTGTTTCTTGACTTGTGGATTACCAGTGAAGTGGGCAATCTAGTGCTAATATATATATGAGGTCTTTTTTTTATTTTAAGGATTCTTATTTTGCGACAGCAAACAGCAGTCATTATAAATGTTCATTTTAGCATCACTTGTCTTCCGTTGTCTTATTCTTCACCTTCCACCACACTCTGCATCATCACAGTAACACATCACAAGTCCGGGGTGGGACCAAGTGGATGAGTGTGCATGAGTGTGAAAAAAGAAAAAAAAGTGTGTTACCTTGTGAACGTGTGCAGGAGAACAAATCTGCGTGTTTTCTTTGTGTGTCTATGCAAATGTGTGTGCATGTCTGCTAACCTGCCTGTAGATGCATGTGTGTGTGTGTGTGTGAGAGGAAGAGAGCAAATGTGTGTGTTTGCTGACTCTGTGAGGGCGGGGGTCCGGGGTGGGTGTTCTGTCCAGTGTTCCACCAAAAAGGCTAAAACCTGTCAGGCTTCCATGCTTCCTGATGGAACCTCCTGACGTTATAGCTGCAAAACGCTCATCATGTGATCTGACTCAGCTCGACTCTTCATAACCCTCTTCAGTCACCTGACCAACCAAATCAACCAATCACTGTCCACCACCACCCCACCCCCCCCTCCCTGCGCCATCCTCCGCTGCACACCACGTCAGCCCCATGTGATGTTCTCCATCGATAAAATACTACTGAGGTCACACATAGAGCCTGCTTTATTTTTGTTTTTCTCCTCTTAGAGTTTACGTTTTAAACGACGCCTTCCCCAAAATCCAGACGAGTGCACCTCGGGTTGTTTCGTTATGTGGAAAAGGTTCGACTAAAGTTGGTTTTCTGATGCGTCACACCAGGTGTCTGCAACCTTTACGATCAAAAGAGTCATTTCTGCTCCTTGACGCAGTAATAAAATGTGTCCAGAGCCACAAACTAAACTACAACTGTGATTATCAACTTGTGGTCCGTGGGCCTTTTTGGGAACATTTATGGCCAGTGGAGGTGACATTATAAAACTAAAAAATATATTGTAAATTTTATTATTTATTATTATTTTCACACATCAGGACAAATTAAAAGACCATATTCATGTAAACAAGAAAACATACTGTATAGTTTATACCTAATTTCATAAAAACTATTACAACTGAATTATTCAGGCATATATTATTTTCTAATTCTTATTATGTAGTTTTTAATATTTTTTAAAAGGTAATTCTGATGGAGTTGAGAGAAAGATCATATAAAGAAGTTGGATTATTTATATAAACAACAGGCTAGCATGAGCTAACATGTTTTACCTTTATATTAGTAGTATTGATCACGTATTTGCTTACAAACTGATTTCTGTTGTGGGTATAAAAACAACCAAAAAAAAAAAAGAATCTGTTATGTTTGGTCACATTTTCAAAGAGCCACTGCAGGGGGACCAAAGAGCCACATGTGGCCCCAGAGCTGCAGGTTGCAGACCCCTGCGTCAGACGAACAGAAGTTAGTTTTTAGTTATTTGAAGGAATGAGTTTTACCAGCCACCGTGCACGCCAAAGTTTGAAACATTCTGTTAGCGCTCAACCTATATAATGGGACGACTCTCAGGTACTACCACACCAAATTTTAGCTCCACATCTGCAAAACTGACTGAGTTTTAGCTGTTTTTGTGTCGGTGGATTAGCTGTAGCATCTGAGAATCCATGCACTGATTCATGAGATATTTTGCTAACAGACAAGCATGTAGATTTATGATAAAAAAAAAAAAAGTCAAGAAAAGCCAGAAGTGAAAATATTTTTACTTAAACTGTTTTTTCTGTTGAAAGTAGTTGTAGTTGTTGTGCAACAAAAAATAAATTAGCATTTTTTGGGGGGAGAAAGAATAACAGAAATTTAAGACAGATGTGTCAATCCTTTAACTTTAATCCTAAAAACTAACAGTGGGTATAGATCGGATGTACGGAGCTCACTAAGGGACATGTTTTACGTTCTCACGCAAACGTCTGCATTACGTCGAAATATTGTTTTGCGTACCCATACGTAAACATTAAATCAGACTTTTCTTTTTTTTTTTAAATACAGAAAATGGATGTGTTGCCACAAGTTCTAGAAATTGACATTAGCTGCGTTTCCGTTGCAAATGTGCGCAAAACTTTATCGATATTCTGTTAATGTTGAAAAGACACAGTTTCACAATTGTGGTGTTTCCATTAAGTAAGAAATGCTATAAAAATCACACGTGAATACGGGAAAATATAGTGGATAAAATCTTTGATTTTACTACTACTTCTACATCCTGTTGTCTTCTTCTTCTTCGTCAGCTTTTTCACCAGTAGAAACATCTGGTTCTTGATCACATGACTTCCATGATGTGAAAAAGGTGTTTCCATTGCAGTTTTGTGAAATACATCAATTTCAATATGGCCGAAAAACCACCTCATCCCAGCGCAAAACCATTTTGTTGAAAAAACTTGCGTTTTTTTTTTAATTGACATGTTTCCGTTAAGCAAATTTGTTTTAAAATTTTTAATTTGTGCATTTTCATGGTCAATGAAAATACAGCTAGTGATATTGTGTATTACATATTACATACTTCCATGCATACGATGCATACTGTGTGATATATTCATTCTGAAGCTGAATTAAAGGAAGGCTAACTCGCTAATGGTTAGCATGTGAGTTTGTTGATAAATAGGCAGGCACAACAGTGATAAACAACTTTTTCGAGGGAACGCAAAAGAAAAAAAATCCCCTCGCGGGCTTCATACAGATGAAACGAACCTTAAAACTTCACGAGGTGCACTTTTTTTTTCTTCATTTCATTCATTTACAAACATTTTTTTTATATTCAAACCTGTCCCCCCCCCCAGAGCTGCATACCACATTCTGCTCTTCATCCTACTCTACGTGCTGCATACTACCTTTACCAGGTCAGAATCCACCTTAACCTGTTTCCATGCCCACCACAGAGGAGCCCATTGCATGGCAACCGGCTTCCGCCACAACAAAACCAACCTACCAATCATGTTCGCCAACTGACAAGGCCACGCCTACCTGACTATGGTCGCTCCTTAGAAGAAGAAAGAGAGGGAAATAAGAGAGGATAGGAAGAAGGGAGGACAGATGAGAGAGAAGTAGTTGTGATTCTCAGGGTGTCTTATATAGATTTAGTGTTCAGTCCAGTCTCTCACTGGTGTCTTTTTGCCCCAAACTGAGCCCAAAGACAACTTTATCCTCATACGAGAAAATCCTTGTATTCCTTTATTGATTGACCACTGACCAATTCTCCTCCATCAGTTGATTGATTTGCATCGATTGACCAATTCTCTTGAGAGATGGTACTCAGCCAGCTGAGAGAAGCTCGGCACTGTAACTAATGTTTACAACCCAAATGAGACCAACAACGCTGTTGAAAGAATGTCTAGGACTTAAAAAAAAAAAAAAAGAGACAAATCTCTGAAGAGTACTTATTTCTAAATGATGGAACTTTTCGCTTACTTTCTATGTGACATGAGGTAATGTAATTTTGTTCAATCATTGCATGTGACTATTTTCTTTGCAATGAAACTGTAGAATGGATGGTACATTTGTGACGTCAGTGCAACGTTCAGACGCCGAGGCTAGGAACCAGTCGGTGTCTGATAACAGTGTTTTTATGTCGCCGTGAGGAGTGCTTATGGACCAATGAATGCTAAATGTATGACCATACAAAGCTGTAAAGGTTTTGTTTATTTGTACATGGCTATGGGTAAAATAAACCATTGAAGCAAATTAACATCTTTAGTCTTAAGGAGTAAACCCTCGCTCGTTTGTTTGTAAAGAGTCAGAACCAAGAGAAGTGCTTTGAAAAAGCTTTGGAAGATGCAGTAGATGTTCTGTTCTGAGGTAAGTTTGATTTGTTTCCATTCAGGTGAAGAGAGGGCGTGACAGACACAAATAACCTTTTGTACACTTTTGTTGAAGAACAAAAAAACCTACAAATGTTCACTGAATTAACTTGAAACTGACAAAAATCACAATAAAAAATGAATAAAAATCAGTTGCTTTTGAGTTTAGGTTCAACATAATTCTTTTAACTCCTTTTTTGTTCCACCGGTGCAAAACCCAGAGTGTCAGACGAGACGACGTCCTCCAGTTCTTACTGTTACACTGCAAAAAATATCCATCTAATCAAGTTTTAAAACCTTATGTTCAGCCAAAAAAATCTTTTTAATCTTGTTTGAGACTGATTTACTAAACAAGAACTGATTGTGTCAGAATAATAATCTTGTTTTCAGAATATATCAGATTATTTGTCTTGTTAGCCTGAAAATTTGACTCAAATTAAGTCAAAAATTTTTGCCAATGGAGTAAGAAAATTTTACTTGGTAAGATTCTTGAAATACTTTATTTGACTCAATTTTTTATTTCAAGACTCTTACCAAGTAAAATTTTCTTACTCCATTGGCAGAAATTTTTGACTTAATTTGAGTAAAAATTTTCAGGCTAAAAAGACAAATAATCTGACACATTCTGAAAACAAGATTATTATTCTGACAAAATCAGTTCTTGTTTAATAAATCAGTCTCAAAACAAGATGAAAAAGACTTTTTGTCTGGATATAAGGTTTTAAAACTTGGTTAGATGGACAGTTTTTGCAGTGTGAAATCACCCAACAATGGATCAGAACCAAACTTTGGACTGTTCTGAAGTGGTTTCTGAGCCCGTATCCAAATCCTGTTGAACACCCGTGGACCCTAAATAACTCAAAAGACTGAGCAACAAAATAGGAATTTTTAGGACTTTTTAAAAAAGAATTCTGCTGAACCAAACTTCAAAAACTTTTTCTCTTGAGTTGATTTTTAGTAACTTTCAGTATTTTTGTAAGTTTTCAGTCATTTCCGGAACCTTTGTGGGTTTTTTCTTTTCTTTTAACAAAGTGTACCACCAAACTTAACCCACGTCTGTACATGTTAGAGAGGCATAAATAATCAAAGACATCACTGTCTTCCCCATGACAGGCAACCCAAACAAGAAGGGGCAGGGCTTCAGCTCTCTGACATACCCATTTACCCACAATCCTCCTGTGCACCAGAGTCATCCGATCAACACCTGCACCTTTGCATCCACCATGTTTCCACCGTCAGCTCCTGTGACCTCTGGCCAGACCGACTCAGCTCTCTCCATGCCATCGGCTGAGTGGCTAGCTGCTTGTTTTGGGCTGTTGCTGCAAAGCCCCCTGGGAAATGGAGTCACAGTTCACAGCATGGTCCGACCAACCACCTGTCACTCTCCTCCTACATACCTCTCTCCATACGCCACTAAAGAAGTTCCTCCAGCTTCCAGCCAGAAGATGGTTTGTGGCAGTTTTGTTGTTAAAGTGAACATTACTCCTGGTGGTTTAGAGAACTGCTCATTAGCAGCTAAAATGAGTCAAAATGTGATCAAACCTGTTCTTATACAGTTTTTCAGCAACGTTGCAAACCAGTACATTTTATAATTTGTGCTTTCTTTTCGGTTTTTAAAGGCTGAACTGATGGGGTCAATAATAACTGCATTTTAATATTTTAAATATTAGGAGCAGAGGGGGACGAGTCATATGTTAGGGGTCAGTTTAGCAGCTGGTGGAAGATGAGGAACAGAAGTAAAACCATGAAAGTTAAGGGTTAAATTATTGGTTTTCACTCAAAACTAATTAAAACTCGAGATAAATGAATAAACTTTTAGCCATTTGGCCAAAACATAACTATTAGATTTGTTCAACTTATATTTTGTTTTATTCAGACAGTTTTTTTTGGTCCAATCTGCTCGAAGCAGAAACCTAAAGAAGCTGATATGAAGGTACAGTATATGCAGCTAAACTAAAACCAAACTTAGTTTCTTTCTGTTTTGTTCATTTTTCTTTGTTCAAAGTTTGAATTTTCTGCTCGTGGTCCAGTTAAAGCCCAGTCTGCAGAACTCTCTTTTTATTTCGACTCAAACATGGAGACTTTTTGTTTTAGTTTGTTTAAAAAAAAGAAGCTAAATGGCCTTTTCTATCTTTCTTATCTGAATAATGGCTCTAAATGTTCCGGCTGGTCTGAGCTCCGGGGTTGTGATGGATGATACCGTGCCTTAGATCAACTCCCAAAGGTGTTGTAGGTTGTGTGAAAAACAGGAGGTAAGTTCTTGCTCCGAGAGGTTAAACTCATCAGAATCTACATTTCTTGTATTTGCTGATACGAGCCGAACAACTGGATCCTCCGGATTAAAAAAACAAACAGTGTATTTGTCTTCCAGCTGCCCTACTTTAGTGCAGAGGAGTGAAGTTTGTGCAGATGCAGTGGCTTTGTGGGCCCCAGAGGAGCGTGTCAGGCAGCTTCTATGATTAACTAGCTGTGCTGCTTTAGCTACCAGCACACAGAGCACAGCCTGAAACTGGGGCACGCCGGTGTCATTTCTGCTGCGAGACTCGAAAACTTCCAAAAGTTCAAAGAAACCCTGGCTTTAATTGCCACCAGAAACAGTAAAAAGTTATTAAATTATTCACATTTTACCAAAGAAATACCTCTGCTTTTCTCTCTCTGTCGCTAATTGCTGCACCTTTTCATCTAAATCATCATTTGTTTTAATTTTTACACTCTAAAAATAGACCCGAGTGAACCCAGAGGAGACGTTGGCAGAAACTCCCGGGATTTTCCTGCTGGAAGCATGGAGATAAATGAGCTTCCTACTGTAACTCTGCTCTGCAGACGTAGCCTGAATCTCTGCAGCTATAATTAGCTTTTATCGTCACATTTTTCATGTTCGGCCCGTTTTCTGAGCATTAATGTTGGGAAACATGGTGGCACACTTTGTAAGTAGTTCTCCATTTGAAACAAACCAAAGCATTTTTAACGTGACGATTTCAGAGAAATATTAACGATAATTTTGTTTCCTCGCTGCAGTTATTTTTTAAATTTCACCCACAGTTTTCTCCACCGTCTCTTTGTTTTCCTAAATGTGTGACACCCCACCCCCCCAACAACAACAGCCTTACGTTAGTCTGAAGGTGGTGCCAACATAAACAGCAGATGTTTTGAATCTAAGAGGCGAAATCTCTTAATCCCTGGCATCTCAGAGGAACACTGTGTGATTAAACATGCTCTGAACAAGAGCTGCATTCTGGGTTTTATTATTATGGTGGAGAAAACTAATTCAATGCATCTAATAATCAAGTACAAAATTTAAAAAAAGCAGCTTTTTATTGTAAAAACATGACTTTTAGTGGAACTTCCCTTTAAATCTGATGCAGGAATATTTTCTTTTCTTTTTTTATAAGCTTCCTACCAGCAGAAAAACTTGCTTTTCCAAATAAAAATATTGAAATAACCATAAATAAATAAATAAATTCTATTTTTTATGAAGTAGAAAAAACAGACCTTGGCTTTAAAAATGTATATTATTTGTACTATAATGACATTTAAAATTCTAACTTTTTTTAGCAACTGAGACAAAGAAAAATCTTTAAAGACGTTGGTTGGGTTTATTTTTGAGCAGATTTTAAGAAAATAAAATAACCTTAAACAACTGAACCAAACAGAAAATCAAGCTTCAATAAACTTTTTAATAAGTTTTTTTGTGAACAGTTCACGTATTCCTTATCAGTTTGTGTAATAATTTAGAGGAAAACAACTGTCAAATAACAACTTATTTGAAAGAATTCATTTATAATTTACAGAGCAGAAATACGCTGAGCTAATTAATTATTAAAGCTGTTTGTTTGAGATCTTCTGCACCAGAAACATGACAAATATTCAAAAACAGAGCTCTGCTTTACCTTTCTGAGGGTTACTGAAAGTGTTTTTATTTAGTTCACATACTGCAGTATATAAATATATACATATAAATATATACTGCAGTGTGTGCAGGGATTTATTTTATCAATTTTATGATATACAATGTGTTCTGCGATCTTTGGGTTATTTTTGTTTGTTTTTGTGGAGCATAAATGCTTTAATAAATACATTTTTCCATATAATAAAAGCAGGTGTTTGCAGTGTTTAAGCTCTTTTTTTTGTCTCTTTTTCTATTTGCAAAAATCATAAAAGCTCATTTATCTGCTCTCGGTCCATAAAGATTATTTTAATGAATCTGCAGCTTTTGTTTTTCTGGTTCTTTTTCCTGGAAAACGTTTAGGAGAGAAACAAGAGGTTGGTGTTGAAGGTAAGACACACCTGGATGATACAGCAATGCTACAGCTACGGTTTATAATAGGTTCTAACCTGGCACTATCTGGTATTTACCTGATATTTTCCTTTGGCCGCCCCCAAAATAATGAAAAAGTAGGTGGGATCTTAGATTTTGCTTTTGAATTTAGATTTTGTTAAAGATTGTTTTCTGATACTGTACTGATTTTTAGCTATTTGTTTAAAAAGGCCTGAATTATTGCCTTTTATAAATTAGCATTAGCGGTTAGCTTAATTTGGGATTAGCATCTTATCTAATCCACAACAATTTACTTCTCAATAAGTCTTAAAATAACTGAATTATAGCTAATTAAAGTTAGCTGTGGAGCCATCTTAAGATTTTAGCAGTTATAATTTAGTAAAAACTGTTTCTACACTAATAGGTTGTGACTAGCATTTTTATTTTTTAATTTTAGCTCAATATTTCTTAAGCCTTTTGGAAGTAGCTGTGGAGCCATCTTGAATTTTAAAATCCAGACTGCTTTTCTTTATATGTGCCCCCTTAAAACCACTTTGCCCCCCCTGTGCCACCCCCTACAGAAAAGTAGCTCCGCCCCTGCTTGTGCATACTAAGTACTCACTTGGGATGTACCCAGTACTTACAAGTATCCAGTATTTACCCAGTAAGGTGGGTTTGATAGTAACTTTCTAAAGCAACATAGCAAAGTTAACAACAAAACCTGTAAACAGAGATGATTCAGATCTGCTGAAATAATCCCACACACACACACACACACACAGACATTTTTTTTTTCTTTTTCTGATCTGAATTCATGAAAATCCTCCCGAGCAGCTGCTCAGGATGAACTCTGATCTAAGTGGGAATCAGAAGTGATGTTTTGCTGCAGCAGAAGCATCCGGAGCTGCTGTGTGGGCCGAACAGGACAGATTAACATAAAGTCGATGCAGGCAGGCAGCATCTGGAGCTAATCTGCTGAACATATTCCTGCTGCACACAAAACTGAGCGAGTGTGAAAAAAGAAATATGTCCCAGAGTGTTGTGTGACAAACAAGAACAGTTGTGACGTAGTTGGTATTGTTTTCTAAATTCCAGTGTTGCTTATAATTGTCTGCTGCTTGTTTATGTATCTGCCTGTTAAGAATCATTTGGTGCCAGATAAAACTGGCTTCGTCTGGCTATCTGTAATTAAATTCTAGATGTCTAAAATGAGTTTTGACTTAAAACAACTACATTTTGACTATCCTGGATGTTAATTAAAGATATCTGACTAGTCAGAAGGACCATTCAGGATATCTGAAACGTAATTATAAAGAGTCAGAATGACAGTTTTTAATATCTGAAATAAGAAATTGCTCTTAAGCCCCCCTGCTGCCACTTAGCTGTCCAAACTGTTGCCCAAATTCTAGGTGGCTGCAATAACAATAAATGATCTGTTTTTCTTAATTCATGTTGAGCTGTAGCACTAAAAATCTAATTATAATGTGAAATTTAAATTGGACTGACCTGACTCTGCAGATCACTGAATAACAAATAAAAGTGCCTCTGACGTCAAATTTATGTAATACATATGAATGCATTTTTAGAAAGAGAACATTGATAAAATATTATATTTATGTTTGAATGTGAACAGAGCGTTGCTACAACAGCTAACAACACAGACTGTAGAGAAGAATCTGATGTTTCTTAAGATTATGTTTGAGTCTCTATCAGAGAGATGAAGAAGAGTCAGAGTTCAAAAAATATATATTTCAATAAACAAAGACCAGAGAGTTTTCTTTGTTAAAGAGTTCCCCTTTGATGTCACTTCTTGTTTCACTTTGGCTGAACCAATTTCAAAAGAAAATAGGCCAGTTATGGGACAAAATGGGTTAAATCATGTGTATTGGTTGCTTTAGCCCCTCAGCCCACCAGCTTCAGCCCACCAGCTTCAGCCTCTCAGCTTGAGCCCCTCAGCTTCAGCCCACCAGCTTCAGCCCAAACGTCACCTGAACGTCAGCCTGTCAGGAAACATCAGACTTCCTGAGACCAGAACCAGATCAGACTGTGACTCTGAAAGGCCTCAGGCTGAACATCATCAACACAGCAGGACGAAACAAACAGCTGCTTTACTCCAACATCAGCATCAAACTGCAACATTAACAGGACAGCTCCTGTTGGTCCCCCTCTGGATTATAAAATAATAATAAAAAAAACCTGTAGCTGCTGATGCTTTTCATGTTCTCATTCTGAAAAATCAAAAACCCAAATTTGTAGAAATAATATTATTTTTAGGGATGCACAACATATTGGCATTATAGTTTTTATTGATTGTTTTGAAGCAGCCGTCAACTCAAAATCCACATCTTTAAAACAGTTAACAGAGGTCTAAACAGTGACACGGTGGTCAAAATGACATGTTTTGTTTGCAAAAGACACTAATTGTGTCAAAACATTTAAAATATGGAACTAAAGCAAATTTAGTCTTCAAACAACTCAACCTTTTTTTTATACCTTTATTGAAAGTAATGGATTTAAAAGAATAAACAAACATTATATACAAAAGAAAAAAAGTAAATTTAAAACAAGGAATAAAAAAAGTTATATACAAAAGAAAAATAAATTTAAAACAAAAAGCAAACAAAAAGAACAATAATGAATTATATTTACACGTTCAAAGGAGGGTAAAAGTATAAACTTATTTTTTAAACCCACCCCTCTTACATTTATAGAATCATCCATAATTACAACTTATATTAACTTGGTTATAACATTCATTCTTTTTAAATATTTTCTTCATCCATATCTCTAACTTGAAAAAAAAATCTTTTTTTTTCTTTTTTGCATGTCATTAAAAGCAAACATCCATAATTTTTAACACATTTTATTTCAATAAACCGTAAAACTTTACCACAGTGTATGAGCACCTCCAAACAATCACTACACAATGGGCAACAAAATACACTCATGTGTGAATCAGTGCATCATTGCTTGTCATTGTAGCCTATGTCTGTATGTAGCTTACATGTCAGCTATGACTGTATGTAGCTTACATGTCAGCTATGATTGTATGTAGCTTAC
>JARVGW010000624.1:23102366-23117258 GCA_031762495.1 Anablepsoides rubrolineatus | reverse complement strand
AATAATCTGACACATTCTGAAATTAAGATTATTATTCTGACACAATCAGTTCTTGTTTAGTAAATCAGTCTCAAAACGAGATTGAATATAAGGTTTTAAAACTTGGTTAGATGGAGAGTTTTTGCAGTGCAGCAGCTACATGCTTCCTCCATTAGCCTCAGCTCATTACAGCTATTGTTAAACCAATTACAGAGGTGATAATGGACGATACTGAGGCCCATTGACATGAAAAACAGGCCCCACACACAGGAAGAGTCAGGATCTGAGAACAAAGTTTTCAAAAGATGCATCACAACAACAATACACTTTCAACAGGATGCTCAAGGCGTCAAATATTAGACGGTTTGATTAAAGCTGAGTCAGGAACTGGTTTCACATCTTCAGGAGCGTCGATCGTTTCGATCTGGTAAAGATTTACGGCTCTGAAGCTTTTCTGCTGCACGACAGCAGAGCTTGTTTGCTCTGACACTGTGCAGGTTTTTTATCAAGTGGAATCCACCTGGAGGCACTGCGGACAGCTGCAGGTGAATGTTTTTCTGCACGCATTGATGAACAACAGTAACATCAGTGGATGGCAGAGCTCTGGTTGTGCTGCTCGTTCTTTACAACAGTAGTTTCTAACCTAGACTTGGGTAGCCTACCCCCTGAGCCATTTATACTAGTACCCCTTCAGTCAAACGTAATATACAACAACTGATTATTAAATGAATTATTTATTTAATCCTCTTAACTTGAACATTTAACTCTCAGATGTTTTATTCTTTTCAACTGAAAGATTAATATGTTGGCTTGAAAGTGAATAGGTAATTAAATAAATAGGTACAGGAAGCGGCAGCATCCAAAATACCTCAAAAACTAAACCAAATAAAGCAAATTCTGTGAGATTCTACATTTTATACTGGATTTCATTTTGTTTTATCAACTCCACGATTCACTTTGCATTTTCCGGATTGCGAAAATCTATTTTTATTCATTTTTTATACACCTGGGAATTTTTTTCCGCGTACTCTTTGTAATAAGCTCACGTACTCCCTGGTTGGGAATCACTGCTTTATAATAGCTGGGAGCAAAACAAACTCAAACTGTGCTTCAATCATGTTTTCAGAATTTTAAATGTAACTTTTTTCATTCTGGAGATGGAAATATAAAAATCACAGCGCCACCTAGTGACCTGGCATGGAAGCTAAACGATTAAATGAGCACACTTATGGAGCACCATCGTAAAAATGCTAACATTTCAAGAAATCATCATGTAAACAAAGTTAAATTATTAAAATAAATCAGAGGTGTAGTTGTGGGTGGGTGTATTGGGGTATAAGCCCACCCACTTTTGTTATGTTTGTCCAATAAAATGACTAACCTTTTATTTTTCTTTCTTTTTTCCCCCCTTTTTTGTGTGTGGTGCTTAATTTATTAGGCATTTAATGAATAAAAGTTATTAAATAAACAAGATAATATTGATTATTTATCCTAACAGCTGTGGTTCATTTATTAACATTTACTGAAAGTGTCAAGGTAATAATTTTTTTAAATATAATTTCCATTATATAAGTCCATCCAGACTTGATTTTATACTTTAACTTGTTTAATTCAAAGTACATGATCTTTGTATCCCTTGAAATACTCAGGTTCTTTCATAATAAAAGTAAAGTAGCATCAAATGTCACAAAAATACAAAATCTTGCCTCAGGTCTTTTCTCAAATATGAGACCTTTAAGGTCCACATATATTCTGAAATAATAAAGTGTTGGCTAAAATGTTTAATGTTGCTAATTTAGCCTGAGATTAAGCAGTTTGTTTGTAAATAAAAAGATAGATGCTAAACTTTGAGTAAACTGTTTTAGAGAAGTTTTAGGATATCAGGAAGTCAGTTATTATCTGCTTTTTATTTCGGCTTCATGAAAAAAAAAGCCATCTTTCCATCATTACCCCCCAGGTGTCAGCTCACCTCACGTGCTAATGGACCTGACAGCTTTTGGTAAACAGCTGATAAAGTCCCAGCTGTGGACGAGGTGAATAAAGTTCGGTCCCTGAAGGCAGCACGGCCTTGGACACTTTATACATCTGATATATTTTCTTCTCCATCACTCAGAGCTGATTTCACTTCCTGTTGTTTCCTCTGGATCTTTTCTCACACTTTAATCCCGTCGACCTCCCGCGTGCGCATCCATTACATCTCCATGCGCCCTCCATTAGGAGGAGGCATTGACATTCACGCGCCTCCGTCTGCACTCAGGCCTGATGTGGATTCCACAACACAAGAGTCCGAGCCCCTCCCCCCGGGATCCCACGGAGGAATAAAAAATAGAAGAAGTTCTTGGAGGATTTTATTCAGCTGCGCGCACTGCTGAGCCATGGCACCAAACCGCTCCATTTTACGCACAAAACAAACAGATTCCTTTCAAGGTGCTGTTCTCAGATTATAGTTCTGATAATAACCTTTGATAATCTGACATTTTTGTTGTAATCAAATATTTAAAAGTGATATTTTGATCTATGAGAACGAGTTTGACCTGCAGCTCCAACTTAATGTGTTTCCATTTTTACAATATAAAATAAAACTGTTTAAAAAATGAAACAAAACCTCTTTTCTTTCTTTGTTTTTACTAAATTAAAATATATTGTAAGTTTTTTTTAAATAATAATCAAAACGTCTCCATGCAGCTGTGGGAGCAGGGGGAGTTTGTGCGCCCGGGTGGGCCCCCCTGCAGCCGCCGCGCCAATAAACAGCACACCAGGGGGCCACATTGGCCTTTCGCGCGGGGCCCGTCCTGGCTCCCAGCTCCGTATTCAAATGTTGGGAGCGCGGGGCGGGACCCGGCAGCACCTTATAAGACCAGCAGGTCCAGAGGTCCGGACCGTGTTTGCGCGCTGCTCCTCCGTCCCGCACCAGCCGCGTCCTCCTTCGGCCTCCGGTGGGAAAAGACAGAAAGGAAACGGGCCACAAGGAGAAAGTCCAACAAAGTTCCAAAACAATGGATGACTGACTCAAGAAGAAACTCTGACCTAAACAGGAGCGACGCTTTTTTACACTTTTCACTCAAAAAAGTTGAAGTTTCTTCACATCAGGAAACTTTTTTTCTGTTTGGATTTTTCCCCTAAAACTTTGCTGAGGATTTTATATTTGTTTTGACTTTATAAATAAAAAGCTCCAGTCTTAGATCGAATCTTCTCCACTGAAAGCTGCTGTCTGGGATGTTGAGCTCCGTGAAGATGGAAGCGCACGATTTACCAGAGTGGAATAGTTATTACAGCGAGGCCAGCGAGGTAAACTCACATTATTCTACAAATTCATTTAACACTTGTTGCTTTTTAATAATCCAGCTTGTTTTTGTTCAAATGGTGAACAACGTTTGGGTTTTTAAATTAGAGGAAAAAAGGGAAACTTTTTTGCGCAATATGCTAAAAAACGCAATTTTTTTAATTAAATACATAAAATACAAGATAAATTCTTTAGATTATTACAACAAATTATAAATTAATAATGTTAAACGCTTCTGAAAGTGTTAAAATGATCAGAAAACTCCAAACAATCATGTCTGTAAAAGTTGAAATCAATAATTACAGAAATATAAAAACAAAAAGATAAATAGCATCAATTTTGTTTTAGATCAAACTAAGAGGCAGAAAAACTTAAATACTTTATTAAATGTAAAAAAAAAGTTTACAAGTAGAATAAAAAACATTACAATTAACAATAATTTGGTATTTCCAGAACTAAATCGAATTTCTCCTCCTCCTCAGGCGTTAATGAAACAAACCTTTATTGTTTTTTCTCTTTAATTGAATTAAAGTTAATCCCATCAGCAGCTTCACTTCTCACCTCAGCTCCAACCTGATGAAATTACCCAGAAGAAAGACTCTGATAATCTTTAACCACCAATCAGTAACCGAGCTGCTTGATTCAGGTTTTACACGGTTATAAATATTAAAAAGGGTTTAAATTATTAATCTATGTAAAACTCAAAAGAAGGGGATTGTTAAAGTTAAAATGCAGAGCAGCTTTTTTTTTTTTTTTTTACCCCAGGAGGCAGCCTGAGCTCAGAGGCACCATGACGCGCTTTTTACGCATTTTCAGGTTTTCCCATCTCGGTGTGAAATCCATGTCCTGTCTGCGCGCACTGAGACCCTCATTGTGCATTGATAAGAGGCGCCTTTTAAAATGGAGATTCAGGCTGATTTTCCTCTGTGTCACACGAAAACTTTCATTTATATTAATGGTTCATTAAAGCTCAAAAAAGGTTAAAAACTCCTCCTTTGTTGTTTTAAAATGTTTTTATTTCTGTTGTTAAAAACTGAGCTGGAGGGGTTTTTCTTGGTTTATTTGTTTATTAATTATGCAAATTATGTTAAAACATTTAACCAACTTTATTTTACAAGTTGTATCAGATTTCCCTCTCTCTCTCACACACACACACACACACACACTGAAGTAGCTACTGAATTTTATTTTAACATCATTAAACAAATCTAAATTAATGATTTCACAAAACTCTTGTGTTGCAACAAAACTGAGCATAAATGCATTTAAAAGTGACAATAATAATAATAAAAATAAAACAAATAATGTTAATAATTCTGTTTATTTTTTTCAGATCATTAGAGACCAAAGTTGTGAGCTCTGGTTGATCTGAACAGGTGTAAACACTAATCTGAGTTAGGATGGAGATTAAAGTTCTGTGTTGCTGTTTGTCAAATTAATTCTAAAGAGAACATATCTGCAAAATCCACTTTTTTAGCCATTAAATATATTTTGTTGTGAACTTGGGTATTTAGGAGGCAGAAAAGATGTGTTTCGTCTCTCCTGGTGCTGCAGAGATCTCTTTACTTTCTACTTAGGTCAGATTTTAAACCCATTCTCTATTTCCTAAGATGTTTTCTGAATTATTACGTCACAATATTTACGATGGAACAGACATATAACGTCTGCTCTTACCAACTACAGTTTGGTTGTCTTTAATTAATTTATAAATAAAAAGTTTCTGTGCAGCAATATAGTCATAAATCCCTCAATCAAGGAATTAGTCGCTCTGGAAGAGACAGCCTCAAAATGAGTCGATCTGAGACACTCAGAAAAGAGGCGGGGCTTGTGGAGTTACAATAAGGAGGAATTCAGACCAAAGCATTGCAGTTTCACCTTATATAGACGCAAGCTGAAGGATTTAAAGGCATCATGTGTCTAATTTAACTTTAATATGTAAGCCTCATGTTTTTTGCTGGGATTTTTTGGGTCTATTTAACGTGTAGAAGTGTTCTGTGTCTTTCTGCCGTGGTGTGAGTGAGATCACAGCAATAAACACATGTTGGTCAAACGTCTCCCGTCAGGAACCTTTGGAATTCTTTCAGCGCCGTCTCATTATTATGGTAATGAGAGGTGAACTTGTGAAAATGTGTCACGGATGACGCATCCAGTATCAAAGGTTAACTTGGCTACAAATAGGATGGCGTGATATTTATTTACAGACTCTGTGCCACCCTCTCCAGAAACATTAATATTGAAATCTTTCCTGTTTGACATTATTTTTTAACTAAAACTCTTTTTTTTTTAATTCCAGATGTACTCCTCCCCCAGCACCATGAACTCTGGGCTGGGCTCCATGGGGGCCATCAGCAGCTACATCAACCTGAACTCTGCCAACGCCTCGCCCGCAGGCATGAACATGGCGTACCCCAGCTCCAACCTCAGCAGCTCCCCCCTGGCCTCCATGGGCTCCGGTCCGAGCCACATGTCCCTCTCCCCCGTGGCCTCGTCCCTTGCCTCGGGCTCCCTGACCCAGCTGGGCGCCGCTGCTCCGGGCTCACTCGGCTCGCTGTCCCACTACCAGAACATGGGCCAGTCCATGGGCCAGCTGAGCTACGCCCCGAGCGGGCCGCTGAGCCGGGCAGGGCCCAAGGAGATCCCCCCGAAGCCGTATCGCCGCTCGCTGACCCACGCCAAGCCCCCGTACTCCTACATCTCCCTCATCACCATGGCCATCCAGCAGAGCGGCAGCAAGATGCTGACCCTGAACGAGATCTACCAGTGGATCATGGACCTGTTCCCCTACTACCGTGAGAACCAGCAGCGCTGGCAGAACTCTATCCGCCACTCGCTGTCCTTCAACGACTGCTTCGTGAAGGTGGCCCGCTCGCCCGACAAGCCGGGCAAGGGGTCCTACTGGACCCTGCACCCGCAGTCGGGCAACATGTTCGAGAACGGCTGCTACCTGAGGCGCCAGAAGCGCTTCAAGATCGAGGACAAGACTGCCAAGAAGGGCGGCAAGAACCAGGACGGGGGCTCGGGGAAAGGGGGCCACAGCGGGGACCACCTGGGGGAGGATCAGAGCCCCGCGGGGGGCTCGGACGGAGCGGACTCCGCCCACTCCGATAACTCCCACCCGGGCTCCTTGGACGATCAGCCTCACAGAAACGCCCTGGTTTCTCTGGACTGCCCTCCGCTGCCCTCCTCGCACCTCCACAGCCCCCCCTCCTCCTCCGCCCCCTCCTCTTTATCCCTCTCTGGTGCCCCCTCCTCCTCCAACCCCCTCCTCCACTCCCACCCGTTAACCAGCGCCTCCCACCTCCTGCCCAGCACCATGCAGCAGCACATGGACCTCCAGACTGACGCGCTGAAGTCCCTGGACCCCCACTACAACTTCAACCACCCCTTCTCCATCACCAACCTCATGTCCAACGAGCAGAAGATGGACCTGAAGTCCTACCAGGACCAGGTCATGGCCTACAGCAGCTACAGCAGCTCCCCGATGGGGCCCAAGCAGATCTACGACAGCCCCGGCCCAGCCACCATGGACTCAGGGGCCTACTACCAAACGCTGTACAGCCGCTCAGTGCTCAACGCCTCCTAATGTGGACACACACACACACACACACACACACACACACACACACACACACACACACACACACACACACACTGAACGAGAGAAACACTGGAACAGCGTTAAGATTTGTTGGCAGCCATCTTGCAAGGAGCTACCTGTAACACATTTAACACTCTGTGTTGTCCTTAGTCCAAAAACACCAAAAAATCAATTAAATTGAGTTCAAAACATTTATTCATTTCATTAAAAAAATAATTATATACAACAGAAAACAAAGAAAATACACAAATCATAAATCAAAATAAAATGAAAGGTAGCAGAAGAAAAATAAATATATAATGTCTGCCCCTTTCATCCCCAGAATATATTCAAACAAAACATAATTTACAAAAAAAAAAACTAAATAAAAATAAAAACATCAACTCAAACAACAATACCTTCAAAAACTTTATCTCTCTTAAATACATAGATCTGGCATTTTTAAGATCATCCTCCAGACCATTCCACAATCCTATACCCAGGATTAAACTATACCCTGGATTAAACTATACTCTGGATTAAACTATACCCTGGATTAAACTATACCTAGGATTAAACTATACTCTGGATTAAACTATACCCAGGATTAAACTATACTCTGGATTAAACTATACTCTGGATTAAACTATACTCTGGATTAAACTATACCCAGGATTAAACTATACTCTGGATTAAAGTACATCTTTCTTTCAAGCAAGTAGGAAAATCTGGCTTCACAAACATTTCCATCCCCTTAAGATAATAACAACTGTCTCTCTTAACAAAATTTGTTTTTATTTTCTGAGAGCATGAAGACAGAACCTTAAAAAAAGCAACATTTCTAAGGATTTATGACCTAATATGACATAAAACCCAGCAGTAAAACTCAATAAAGCACTAGTTGTGATGTTAATACAAGTGTTTACCAGTCTGCTGTTGTTCAGGCAGTGTCTCAGGACTGGGACAGTTCCAGTGCTTCTCTCGTTCAGAGCACACCTGTCTGCAAGAGGTGAGCCAAAGATGGAGACCAGTTTCTAAAATGGACACCAAAAAAAAATAAAAAAAAATCTGCTTCTCTTCCTCTTTTTGCACTCTCTGCTCGGGTTCTGAGGTCTGAACCGGACTCCGGTCTCACTGCTGCATTCAAGGAACCGAAGGCCGGTGGGTTACACGAGGACAAAAAGACGTTTCTTCACCTGCAAAACCCCCAAAGATCCTGTTTCAAATAAGTTTGTACAAAATGTAAATATAGGTAACGTGTGGGTGGGAGGATGTTTGCATTTATTTATGAAGGGAATAAATTTTAATATATCTTTATGAAGTGATCTGTCGACCAGTTACAACCTTAATGTGAGTTTTTATTTTTATTTTATCCAACAATGGAGAGAAGACGACAAATTTCAGGTTACTGCTCCCTGCAGGTGTTACTGCAAACAGTTCAGCTGATGTTTGGTGTTACGACATTTTTTTATATTCAAAGAAGTTCTGTCATTTCAAGCAGCTTGTTAGGTTTGGCTTTTTTTCTTTTTTTTTTTTTTTGGTTGATATAAAGGAAAACTAAGTCAGGCAGAAAAAAATAATAAAAAAAAAGCTGTGGTAAAACTGTAAAAAAAAAAAAAAGAATAAGTTGTGAATAGTTTGTTTCTTTTCGGCCCCCCCAAAACGTTTTGTTTTTTTGTGGAGCAAAGAGGAGTTCAGTCAGTTACTTTACAGAAGGAGGGAGGAGAGATGCACTATGGGAGAATTTACATACAGTACTTTGCACTATGGAGCTCCCACAGGCCAGGTGGGCTGATAGTGTGTGTGTGTGTGTGTGTGTGTGTGTGTGTGTGCATGTGTGTGTGTGTGCAGTGCATCAGCTCACTCTCTGTGAAACAATGAGGGAGTCAAACGCCCCCCCAAAATAAGTGCCTTTTCTTCCACCGATGGCTGATCTGATAAGAGACGGACGTGTGGAGGGTCTGCTGAAGGATTATTCTGATGAACTGCAGGAATTTCAGGTCACGTGACGTCCTTTGTGTTTCCTTTCAAGGATAAATGTCTTTTATTTAAGCTACCGTGTTGCTTCTGGAACTCTGACCGTGTGCTGATATAATATATTGTTATTGGTTCAAATGTGATTCAAATGATTTGTGTTTCTTTTTGTTTTTTGTTTTCTTATTAAAAAGGCAAAAAATGTGGGGAAGAAAAACCGTTTGTTTGTTTTTTTCACAGAAGCCAAAATATCGATAAAATTATTTGCAAGTTTTAGATTAAAAACTACTTTAAAGCTAATTAATTATAGAAAGAAACGCATGTTGCACCTTTATGTTGAGAAATGACAAAATCAAAAAGAAGTGTGTGTTGTGAAAGACCCTCAGCTTAGCGTTGTAGTCAAGACCACCTGACCGAGACCAAGTCAAGACCAAGACTTTTAGGGTTTGGACCAAGTCGAGACCAGATGAAAAAAGTGTGTCCTTAAAGATGGAGTACTCTGTACACATGTACAAAAGTATTTAGTATCTCATAGTTGAGATCTAAACTGCAAAAAATATTAATCCAACCAAGTTTTAAAACCTTATATTCAGCCAAAAAATCTTTTTGATCTTGTTTTGAGACTGATTTACTAAACAAGAACTGATTGTGTCAGAATAATAATCTTGTTTTCAGAATGTGTCAGATTATTTGTCTTGTTAGCTTGAAAATTGAACTCAAATTTAGTCAAAAATTTCTGCCAATGGAATAAAAAAATTTTACTTGGTAAAATTCTTGAAATACTTGATTTGACTCAATTTTTTTCTTATTTCAAGAATCTTACCAAGTAAAATCTTTTTACTCCATTGGCAGAAATGGTTAGATGGAGAGTTTTTGCAGTGTGGTCTTGAAATAAAACTCAGAGTCCTCAATGTCCGAGACTGAGACAAGACCAAGACCATCAAAAAGTGGTCTTAAGACCAAGACCTGTTTCAAGTACTACAACATACCTCAGCTACACACCAAGATTTGGCTCATTGTAGCCATTTTTGGTGTTTTGTTATATTTTAGCTGATTCACAAACATCAGATTATTTATCTTTGAGTGGCAGGTGATGAAACGAGTAAAAAACCCACTGAGGGCGATCGATCCGTGCGTCAGGTTGTTTTTGGCGAAGCCGGCGGTTTCTGCAGGAATCTCAGCAGCTTGTTGAAACAGCTCCTGACCAAATGACTGTGGTGTGCGACGTGTCGGACCGGCAGACTAAACAGACCCGGATCCCACCGAGAGGCTCAAAGCAGAGTTCTGCTCCGACAGAGACCCCCCTACCCGCTGCTGAGCCGGCTCCAACACAAACTGTCAAAACGTCCGCAACAAGAGGGAAACGTTTACAGTCAGAACGCTGAGTCAGCGTTCACTCGTTTTCATGTTCAGTTTCTGCAAACTCTTCAGCTAAAACATTCTGATCATTAAGTTAAAGCTTTGACTTTTTGTTTTAAATATTTCATTTTTTCTTGGAGAATTTTCTTCACAGAAATCCCAAGCCTCCTTGCTAATGCTAATTTTACGTTAATCTTAGCTTTTAGCTACAGTACTGCTTAATTTTGTTTTAAGCTTCTGTTTTAAGCTATTCTGTTTTAATTTGTAGCTAAAGTTTTACTAGTTTAGGCCTTTAGCTACAGTTTTGCTAGATTTAACAGTAGGTTATTGTTCTGCTATGTTTACTAATCGATTAGCTAATTTATCTGTTACTTATTCAGCTGCTGATTTTCAGCTTTTAGTTACTGTTTTGATGATTTTAGGATTATGTTTTTGCATAGGATTAACTTTTAGCCATTGCTATTTCTAGCTTTCAGCTTTTGCTAACACTCTCATCTGATTGTTCTAACTTTAACAATTCATTTTCAGATTCTTTAAATTCTGTAAATTTCAACTATATTAATTCACACTTTAGTTTGGACTTTTTCTCACTGATCAGAATCTTTAGGTTTTTCTTTCAGAAAATATATAAAATAAATGAAACGTTTCCTTTTCATCTGAAGACTTTTTCAAAAAAAGTTAACAGCTAAAATCCATAAACCAGGCCTAACACATGGCCTGCCACTTTTACTGAAAGAGTTTATTGTTGTTTTGGTCAAATCTTTAAATGAACATAACAAATCTCACATGATGTTAGCACTCAAAGTTTCATCTACTATCACACAGATGTGTATCTAAATAGCAGTAAAACAGATGGAGTTAGCCATGTTTGTTTTTCTAAGGTTGCTTATCTGTGGCGGCCATCTTGAATTGGGTTGAAAAATGTTACCATAAAGACAATTTGTTTGAAAGTCAAACATTTCTACCAATAGAGTCAGAAAATTTTACTTGGTAAGATTCTCGAAATAAGAAAAAAATTGAGTCAAATCAAGTATTTCAAAAATTTTACCAAGTAAAATTTTCTTACTCCATTGGCAGAAATGTTTGACTTAATTTGAATCAAATTATCAGACAAACAAGACAAATAATCTGATATATTCTGAAAACAAGATTATTATTCTGACAGAATCAGTTCTTGTTTAGTAAATCAGTCTAAAAACAAGATCAAAAAGATTTTTGGCAGAATATAAGGTTTTAAAACTTGGTTAGATGGACAGTTTTTGCAGTGTGCGGCTTCTCCCTTCATGTGCAGTAAAACAAAAAGCTGGTTTGTTGATTTTAGTTCCTGCTGTCGTTCTCCTCAGCCTTCCTGCCCTGTCTCCCTGTCTCCCTGTCTCTCTGTCTCCCTGTCTGTCTGTCTCCCTGTCTCCCTGTCTGTCCATCCATCTGTCCTCTTCAAGCTGTCTTTGCACCAACAAACTGAAGGATTTTAAGTTCACAGTGTCTAAAAAAGATTTACTTTTCAAACACATAAAGATACATTTTTATAATGACCCTTGCACGTGAAATTCATAATCAATGTGAAATTTGAATGAGTCCAACCTACACTGCACCAGCCAATGGTTTTATGATAGACCCCATATTTGAGGAGGGGGCTCCATCTAAAAAGGGGTTATCTGGACATACAAACATGCTTATAACTCAAAAACTGTTCAACATAGGAGCTTCAGATTTGTTTTGTTGTTTTGCTCTGATGAAGGGCTATCCATCGGACCCACCAATGTGCCCCCCCCCCACCTGCACCCCCCCAAAAAAAACAATAAATCCATTCTAATGACTTGAGTTCTGATGCATTGGTTATTTGCGTACATATTATGCTACAATATCTAGTTTTTGTTGTTATTCCTGTTAAAATGACAAAATCCAGAAACAATTCAGTAAAAAAAACGACTTTTAGTCCAGCAGCTAACGTGCAGACACACGTCTGAGCAGTTCATCACCTGCTGTGCACAAAAGAGAAGTTTGTTTGATAAGATAGAGAAGCAGAGGTTTGATACGGAGCTACAAACACCCTGCGTTACCTCAGGTATGACTCACCTGCAGAGCTGAAACGTCCCTCTGATACGTCCCCTCAGGGGTCACATTAAGTTCAGGCCTCTCTGGAGGGGAAACAGATTAGAATATTTACTCTGAATAACTCAGAGAATCCTGCAGTTTGAGAAGAACCACGTCAAAGAAACTCGTCTCTGCTGTAATCTGTGACCTTCAGCTGATCCAGACTCTGAACATGACGATGTCAGGAGACAGATAAACGTCCACATGAAGACAGATAAACGTCCACATGAAGACAGACGCAGGTTTCTGTCAGGGTTTGACTTTTATTTAGTTTGTTTTGAAGTCTTTTATGATTAGTTTATTAGACATTTCAACAGTTCTTTGAGTTTCTTTTGTGCCATATTGCTTCTCCTGCCACGCCCACACTCACACCTGCATCCTGTTCACCTGTCGCAGCTGCAGCCACTTCTCCTCATCAGCAGCAGCCTGTTAGGTTTCTTCAACATCACTCGTAGTTTCCATTTATTCTGCCTCTCCTTGTGACCTGTAAGGTTTTTTTGGTTGCAACAATAACAGCCTTTCATTTTAGTTCTCAAAAAAGTTTTTTATTTCCTTATATCAGTTGCAACATTAGGTTCTAAACCAAGGGTGCCCAATCATATTTCCCCAAGAGGGCCAAAATTCAATTCTATCAGGGGCTGCGGGCCAAATACAATAATATAATACAATATATGATTTAATCAAATGAGAAGAATCAGCAAAACGATGCATCTAAAAACTGCTCTGTCATCACTTTCCCCCTGGTTTGTGCTCAGTTAAACACTTGATGAAAAATAACGCCTCAGGCTTTATTACAGCAAATCAGCAGAAGGAGCCCCGTGCAACAAAAATATGAAGCAAAAAGGATTTTATGTTGCAGCTGCTTTTATTTCTGTGATGAACCAAAGAGCTGAAAAAAAAGAGGAAAATAAATAAAAAAAACAAAGAAAGTAACAGTGAGCAGAAAAAAAAGGGTGTTGTGTTTCTAAGATGCGTGATGCAAATGAGGCGGTGCATCCTGGATCCTGTTAGGTGGGTGCTCTGTTTACACTTGTTACTGCCTGAGGGAGGGACTAAAGCACCTATACAGTTTAACCCTCAGGACACACGCTCCTTTTTTTTTTTAATAGATGGGTGTGATGACAGACGGAGAGAAAAGTCAGACAGTTAGGCTGTAATTTGAACCTGAATTTACAACTAAATTTTACACATTTATTGTCCCACAGGACTGTTTAACACACAGCAGACCGCAGGTTTCTGGACATGAAACTAATAAATCAAGGGTTTCTGAGGCTCATCTTCAGCTGCACGAATCAAACTAGAAAAATGAGCAAAAATCCAGAGAAAACTCTGAGGTTCAAAAACATTAAGATGATCACAACAAAAACTGAAGCTGATTTCGAAATGAACAATATTTATGAAGGGGAAAGTTGTTTATAAAGCTAATTTTAAAGAAAAGTAGTTATATTGCAGAACATACAGAAAATTATAGTTTTATGTCATCAAGTTATAATGATGTCAATAAAAAAATAGGACAAAACTTTGCATCCACAAAAAAGATCAAATGCAGAAACTGTCAGATTTCTTGATATGTTTGTCCTGCAGCTGATAAACAGGATGGTTGAGAAACAGTTTGGCAGCTAAAGACAGAAGAACAAAAAAAGAACTAAAAAGCATTGGGACAGAGGGACATCGAGAGCAGCAGACATGCAGTTTCATTCAGGCAGACGGACGGACGCGCCGAGGCCCAGATAAGCTGTTGGACTTTGCTCCGGCAGCCGTGGGTGTTGCAAAGAGGCTCGAGATAAACTGCTGGCCTGAGAGACGAACACAGAGGAGGCTGATTACATTTAACCTGGCTGAGGTGTGTGTGTGTGTGTGTGTGTGTGTGTGTGTGTGTGTACGTGAGTGTTCAGAGGACTGTATTGATCCAAACAGAGTTTGGAGTTGTTCTGATGTCAGGCAAAGTGACAAACTAAAAGTCTTTTTTTTATATAAAGTTGAATCATGGAGCTGTCAGGGCCTCAGAGGAGTAAATTAAAAACTCAAAAGAATGCACATCACCTGCCGGCTTCTAGTTTTAATCTAAAAATGTTCTAATGTTGAGAAACAATAAAGCTGCTTTTTCTGGTCAAACCTTTAAAAGGTAACATTTTGTGTAATCTCTTGCAGTGTTGAAATATCCCACATGATCTGTTAGTGCTCAGAGTTAGTGATCTGAATGACTCTCAGCTACAACTACACCAACTTTTCTGATCAATTTCTGCTAAATCAACACAACACAAAATCAACACAAAAAAGTTTTGGACTTTTTTGTGTTGGTGAAGATCAACCAGCGACCATCTTAAATCCAGTTGAGTCCAAAAGTTTGTCAGTTGAATCTGAGCAGACAAAAACAGCATCACTAACCCAGATCAGGACCGGCCTGTGGCATAGGCAGTGTAGGTAAAAGCTAATGGCTCCATCAACGTAGGGGGCACCACAAAAAAAAAATTATAGCTGATTCAGCCTGTACACTGCAAAAACTGTCCATCTAACCAAGTTTTAAAACCTTATATTCAGCCAAAAATGTATTTTTGATCTTGTTTTTAGACTGATTTACTAAACAAGAACTGATTGTGTCAGAATAATAATCTTGTTTTCAGAA
>JARVGW010000624.1:23087511-23097840 GCA_031762495.1 Anablepsoides rubrolineatus | reverse complement strand
TTCTCTATTCATATCAGCCTCTTCTTCTCCATCCTGCTCTCCACACCTGTTCTCTATTCATATCAGCCTCTTCTTCTCCATCCTGCTCTCCACACCTGTTCTCTATTCATATCAGCCTCAGCTGCAGCCACTCACCTCATCAGTTTCTGCCATGTTTTTTTACCCGTTCTTCACCTCACCCTCATCGTGTGTCATCCACGCCGTGTTTGGTTCTCCTCCAGCTTTGTGTTGTTCTCTTGTTGCCACTTGAGTCTTTTGTTTTTTATTAGAGTTTCAGTTTTGAACTCGGCCTGCATTCCTGCGTCCAACATCTACAAAATGACTAAATGCAACTCCCTCTAATTTTCTCCCATCCTTTCTTCTGTCAAAGCTTCAGCTTCTTTGTGACCTTTGACCAGAGTGAGTGAGGCAGTCTCACCTCTGTGACAACTGCATCCAGGAACTGAGTTCATTAGCTGTGTGTGGACAGCTGGACACACAAACACGTATAGAAATGTAAGCAGGGCCAATATAACAGCTGGGGCTGCTGCTTTCAGAATTGCAGGAGTAAAAGTAACAGAGAGGTAAGAGAAGGAGGCTTGGATCTATTGATCAGGACGTAAAATACCAAATAAATCTCCTTCCTATAAACAACCGCTGATGTTCAATAAAACAAAAGGCTTTAATTGTGAAACACTGAAGAGTTTGTCTAAAATAAGATTTCTTTCACCTCACCTCACAATAAAAACTCATCAGACAGAAACACATAAACTAAATTAATTTTCTTAATTTGTTTTCTGAAAAAAGAAAGAATTTTATAGCAAATTTGCAAAATCAGTTATCAGAATTTCTTAATTCTATTAAAAAAACTCTTTAATAAAGAGAATTTTATGTCCACGAAGTGTTCAAAACCATTTGAATTTAAAAAAAGTTCAGTTTACTACAAATAAAGTGAATTATTTCTATACTTTTCAGTTGAAATTTTATTATATTAATATTCCTAAATGATAATCAATAATTTAGCAGTTTATTTAAAAGGGAAACGACCTCTGGCTGATTCCAGAAGAAGGAAGGTTCTGCTCAGTCCAATCACAGCTAACACACACACTCACACACACGTCTGGTTTGTATATCCCCGTGGGGACGGTGCATTGACTTCCATTCATTTGTTGGAAATTTTATATTTTAATCCTGACCATTTACCCTAAAGCTAACCTCACAGGTACCTACCTGACCCTAAAACTAACCTAAACTCAATTCATACCTTAGTCCTAAACCCAACCCCCCCACCTGTAATTTGCATTTGTACCCGTGGGGACCAGGCAGGTTCCCCACGATGCTGCTTTTTCAGTAACACACACACACACACACACACACACACACACACCTCTGCAGCACCCAGCTGAGGCACATTAGTGGTTCTCCACCTACTGATTGTGGTGCCAGGACTCTTGGGGAGTTTAAATTAACACCTACATTTGAGGGGAGATCTCCCCCATCACAGGCAATTAATGTGCTGGAAGTTAGGCTGATCTGAGGCAGTTTTTAACATTCATTCATTCATTCATTCATTTTAAACCTGGAGATTTGGGGCTTTAGCCGGGGAAGTTCCTCTGCAGGAATCAAGATGTACAGGGGTTAGACAGTGAAACAGCTGGTTTTAGATCATACAAACCCCTTTCAGACAGCTTCCTCTTGTGTCCACAGTTAATCCTGTTGGATGTGGTTGGTCCTTCTTGGTGGTATGCTGACATTACCCTGGATACTGTGGCTCTTGATACATCACAAAGACTTGCTGTCTTGGTCATAGATGCACCAGCAAGACGTGCACCAACAATTTGTCCTCTTTTGAACTCTGGTGTGTCACCTATAATGTTGTGTAGATTGCAATATTTTGAGCCAAACTGTGCTTTTACTCTTACGCTAATTGAACCTTCACACTTTGCTCTTACTGGTGCAATGTGCAATTAATGAAGATTGTTCACCAGGCTGGTCCAATTTAGCCATGAAACCTCCATCACTAACATGACAGGTGTTTCACTTTCATTGTCTAACACCTGTACAGGTACAATATGTTGCCTTCAGGCCCAGGCATCCTCTGAAAGATAGATAGATAGAAATAACTCTATCAATGTGATGAGTTGAAGGAGAGCAGATTACACGATTCAGAAGAAGTTGAAAACTATAAAAATAAAAAAGTAAAACTACTTGTTTAAGATCTTATAAACCAGTTCAGAGTTAGTGTTGGACTCAGTCAAGATAACTCACTACTTTTAGTAAAGAGTTTAAAATGATACTGAGCTCTGAACCTGTTCTGAATAAATTCAATAAATGATTAAGTTTGTTGGTGACTAAGAACCTGAGGATGCAGAGCGACAAGCAGGTAAAAGTCCAGAAACAGACGATAAAAGGTTTTTTAATGAAGCAGCCATGTTGGACACAAACAGTTTGTGATTTTTGCATTCAGTGACCAACTCTGAACTTCTCCATCCAAGCTGTTCAAAGAGTGAAGTGTTTTTTTTTCAACATTCCCAAATCCCCCAAAATGGACATGATGATGAAGAGGAGGAGCGGGATGAAGAGATGAAAAAGGTGAAGGAAGGTTTGAAGAGCAGCGGCAGAAAGATGGAGGGGGAGGCAGCCGCTGGAGGATGAATGAGTTCTACTATGTCTTCTGGCTCCAGACTCTGTTCCTGTGTGTGTGTGTGTGTGTGTGTGGAGGTGTGTGTGTGTGAGAGAGAGAGCACATGCGGTTGAACGGGGCTCCTTCAGGAAAGGCCAGCAGCCTCTCACGCTCAAACAGACAAGCGCCACTTATTTTTGTCTGAGGCAGAAAACTGCAGCAGTTTGGTTCACTGCAGATTCATTTAGTCGTTATTTCAATCTAGTTTTTGTAAAAATGGATTTTAGGCAGAAAAATAGTTGTTTTAAGAACATTTGGCAATTTTGTTCAAATAAATGCTTCCTGTAAAAGTGTTTGTATGATGTGAGTTAAGTTCTGGTTCAGGTTAGAGTTAACTATAGACCAGTAATGGTTAATTTTAGGGAAATGTCTGGTGTGTGTAGAAAAAAACAAAATATTGAGATTTTGGTGAAAGTGTCAGCAGGTTGTCACCTTTAACTCAAATTATAACTGTGGTTTGGTTTTTTATTACAAAGATAAAGTCTGTTCACTTAACTTTGGAGTGAATAAAGTGAATGTTGCTCTGAATCAGTGTAAGATACACCAGTTTGCTCAGCTTTGTTTACAAACTGTAGTGAAGTCAATAAAGTCTTTATTGTCTTCCTGTTCGTTTTCTGAACAATTATTTCAAATCAAGTTGTTCTGAGTTTGACTCCGTTTATCTTGAAAAGCAAAAAGAATAACAGACATGCAGTATGTCACGTGTTGTTAATGTAAAGTTATGTTTTCAGTTTTATCTTAAACTGTAAAAGTTTACAACTGGAAGTGTTTCTTTAGAGGCAAAGATTGAGATTCAAAACGATCTGTTTTGGATCTCGTCAGGTTTATGTCTTGCTTAGATTGTTTATTATAATCAGTGATGAAATATCTCATTTTAAGGAAACCATCAGAAATTAATAATAATAATAATAATAATAATAATAATAATAATAATAATAATACTGGTGGAGGTTCTGTAATCCAGGAAGTGGTGATAATTCAAACAAAGTCAACTGGTTTGATTTTCAAAGAGTTTTTATCATTTCAGTCAGAAAATTCCAACATTTAAAATGATTTAAAAATGATTTAAACTCTGCAGTCATTAACCCTTCAGCTGCTGGGACTTCATTCAGCAGCTGAAGTTCTGGCTCACCACCTTCAGTCCGGTTCAACCCAAAGCCTGACGAGGTCCAGGTTCTGTGAAACCCGTCAGACCTGCACCTGCATGGGCACAGTCACGTTGGAATAAACAGGAGCTTTAAATATCTTCTGTCAGAGTCTTTCTTCTCTTGCTTGGTCCCCCTGTGGACCCCTTCCCCTCCCCCCTGTCATAACAAACACATTGAGCTGTCTCTCAGCCCTCTGCTGTCCTGGATGTGTGGGTTTGTGTGTTCCTCTTTAGTATTTATAACAGTCATTAAAAAAAGCAGCTTTTTGATACCCCTCCCCTTCCTCCTCCTCCTCCTCCTCCCTGCTGCTCCATCATGCTATCTGACATGACGGGCTCTGAGTTTGGCCCCGTGTTCCTGGCAGATAGAGGGGCCATCGGCCACCGCCGGGGGCTGTGGGGAACTTTCCTGGCTCAGGGAAGCCGTCAGGACAATCCCACCTTTCATGGGTCGGAGAGAGCGCCGCCCATCAGGTGGGCGAGTAGGCGAACACCAGGGAATTTCTGCCCTTCCTCACACCACCTTCTTCTGTTTCTGACCCAACTTTGTTGATTTCTTCACTTTAATCAAGTTTTTTTTTTTTAAAGAATTTTGTGGAAACAGGAACGTCTACAAATGAGGTGATGTTATTTGTTTTTACACAGGTGGGCTTTAAATATTTAAACTTAAATATGTACATTTTTCTAACTAAAATGTGAGCTGTTTTATTCGCAATCCAGGAAAATAAATGATCATCACAGAAAAAAATATCATTTGGAATTTCCTTTTCCGCAGCTAACAAAATAGCTAACATTTTGATGGAAAAACTGGAAGAAAATCAAAGAGATTAAAACGTACAAACAACAAAAGACTAGTAGCAAGAAGCTAACAAGCTCTAAAATCATCCATCCATTTTCTGTACACGTTTATTCCTTTCAGGGTCGCGTGGGTCACTGCTATAATAAACAAGCTAAAGTAGAGTAAAGTAGGAAAATGATCATAAGAAATAGCTGAACATCAGCTAAAAGATGAAAGATGAAGAAAAAAGTAGCTAAATTTTGGCCTTTTATACAATCTGCCCTCCAACATTCGACAGGCCTCGTCACTACCTGTTTTTACTAATTGAGTTATTTTAGTATTTTATTATGTTTTGTCTTCTGAAGCTTTTAAATTAATGCTTGTTTTTGTTTAAATTCTTGATTTTTTTATTGTTCAACATGTTTGTAACAACCTGTTACAAGAATAAAGTCTCAATATTATGAGAATAAAGTCTTAATATTACGAGAATAACGTTGTAATATTACGAGAATAAAGTCATAATACTACAAGATTAGTCATAATATTATGAGATTAAAGTCAATATTATGAGAATGAAGTCTATAAAGTCATAATAATACAAGATTAAAGTTGTAACATCGGTCCATCTTTCAGTAATCTTTCTCCTGTTTGCCTTAACTTCTCTCAAGTTTTCTTCTACATTTTGTTTTTCTTTCTTGATCCGGCCCCCTCTCTACCTCCTCCAGGCCCACAAAGCCACCTTTCTGCAGTTTAAAATTAGAATCCCCTTCCCGGGCCGTGACTCGTCCTGTGGAGGTCGTCCCGAGGAGAGAGAATCGTTTTCTAAACTCGTCCCTGAATTAGCAGGTTCTGTTTGGGACTGATTTGGAACGGCCGGGTTTGGAGGCATGAGAGGAGCAGTTGTGATGCCGCGCTTCCCGTAAGCAGCGCTGAGTAGCGTTATTCAAAGAGCGGCTGCAAAAAGGCCAAAAAAAGATCAAATCAACACGGAGGAAACGGCTGGGGTCCTGTGCCGCGGTGAGGGCAACCTGGGACATGAAAAACACATAAAAACTTTCAAACATTAAGAGAATTTATGTTTGTGGAGCTAACATCATAGACTCAGACCGGAGGAAGTCTTCAAAGGGAAAATCACGTCCTAAAATTGTTCAAGGTGAATAAATCCAAAAGGTTAATTATAGCACCGCAGCCTTTCTAACGAATAAAAAGACGTACAGATGATCCACACGTGGGAGATAAACTTAACCCTGGTAACATCGCTCTTTGTTGGTTTGATGTCCAGGAGGTGTTCTGATCTGGTGAAACACCTCACCTGACTCGTATCCATGCAGCTCTACTCTGTCAGTTGATTTTGAAAACCTGAGAGACCCCCACATGATGATAAAATGTAACAGGTTTGGTCCTACAGTGTGGGGCGTACAGCCTCGCCAACACATTTCAATAACATTCATGTGTCAGGAAAACTCTCAAAAACCTCTCCAGACCAAAAGTGCGTTCATAAACATGGCCGACGAGAAATAAAACATGGCGGTAGCTTGTGGACCAACATTAACAGACAAAAAAACAAAAACAAGAAGACATCACCAACGTCCAGCAGACTCTCCATCACCTCGCGCTCTGATTGGCTACACATCAACTTGTTTGGTCATCAGGCCGAGACAATCCAACATGTTGAATATTCCCAATTAGATCACTCTTAACACGCAGCAGGAATATCTTAAATAATATGTGAGCCGTCACATCCAAACATGGATTAAGTCCAAAAGTGGAATGTAGAGAAATAGGCAGATATAGGGTTTTGATTTAAACATCTGCAAAAAATTGCATTTTGTCAGAATATGATAAATCAATCCCTTATCAATGTATGATTTTAATGAACTGTCTGAAATATAATCCTAAAAAAATATTTTTGAAGCATTTATTTGAGCAGTAGCAACAAATAAACAGATTTTGAGGAAAAACGCCTTAAAATTTTGAATTTTTCCCTGTGAGCTAGCAATGTTTTTGTTTTTTTCCAACTGGGAAATCTTACTATACAAATACTATATGAGGTTTCCTCTTTATATTGACATCAAAAATTACTCAATAAATTTACATTAAATTAGGATTCAGACCAAACAATAATGTATTATTGTAACCAACAAGACAAATGAAGTCATATCTCTGGATAAGTTTATGATATCAGAATGATCCAGGTATCAAAATATGGGTCACATAAAAGATGAGATAAGATAAGATAAGATACGATACGATAAGATAAGATAAGATAAGATAAGATAAGATATGATGATATGATACAATAAGATAAGATACGATACGATACAATAACATAAGATAAGATACGATAAGATACGATACGATACGATGATAAGATACGATAAGATACAATATGATACGATATGATGATACGATACAATAAGATAAGATACGATACGATAAGATACAATACGATACGATACGATACGATAAGATAAGATAAGATAAGATAAGATAAGATAAGATAAGATAAGATAAGATAAGATAAGATAAGATAAGATACGATAAGATATACTTTAGATTCATCACAATAATCATCATGATCTTCATGTACCTATGATTGGGGCAAAATTCAGCCAAAAATTGGCACAATTATTTTGTGAACAACACATTACATTGATTTACGTTTGGAGTCAATTCAAGTCAAGATGGCTGCCATGACACAAAAACAACCATAACTCAGTAAAAGTTAGAGATTTTGAGCAAAGGTTGTAAAATGTTGATAAATTAAAACAAGTTTATTTTAAGTTGCAACATTTAAGTTCCGCCCCCTCCCTGTAAACAAACATAATGTTGATGAAAAAACTTGCAGGTGTTGGTTTGTGAAGTTCTTACCTTTCTACTGTATCTTTATTTATTAGAAAGGTTACTTGGAGGTAAGTAGGCGGGGCTTAAAGTGCATGTGACATCAAATTTTTGTAATCAATTGGAAAGATAGCACTGATATATATAAAAAATAATCATGCTGCTGACATGATCAGTTTGAGATATTTGCATTTAAAGTCATGAATGTAAACAGAGCGTTGTTATTACGACTAACAACACAGACTGTAGAGAAGAATCTAATGTTTCTGATTATTTTGAGTCACTATGAGAGAGATGAAGAGTCTGAGCTAAAATAAGATTGTTTCAATAAACAAACCCCCAGAGAGTTTCTTTTTCTCAAGAGTTCCTCTTTGATGTCACTTCTTGTTCAAAAGTTCAAGGAAAATATGTCAGTTATCTGATCAAATGATGAAAATCAGGTGTTTTATGCAAAGTTTTATAAATTTAAAGATGTTTTCTTTGGCTTTTTGTATTGTATATGTCAGACAGACGTGTTGCCAAATAGACAATAATTGTTGTGTTTATATAAAAATAAAATGTCAATACAAAATATAGTAAGTGAAGTATAGTTTTTTTTAACAAAAAAAAGCCCAAATAGGTGATAATATTGTTTTATTTTATTTACACAAATATTTTCATTTAGTTTTATGTTGAAAAAAACTAACAAATAGCACAACTTCCTCCAAGAGTTTTATCTATAATAGTTTTATTTACAAAACCTTTTGGGTGATAATTAAACTAAATAAAAAGTGTTTTCTTGTTCTGGTCTCAGTAAAGTGTCACAGAGTCGAGGGATGAAAGCTCCCAGATCAGCAGAGGGGGTGGGACCGACCCTGCAGAACAGCCCTGCATCCTGGTGCAACGTCAAGCTTTTTAATTCCTTCCTGGAACCTGTGAGGACTTTCACAGCGCTGACTGTGTGTACTCATGCATGAGTCACACACACACACACACATCAGCAGCACATCACTCCTCCTCTCGTGCTCCCTCTTCTATCCCCTGCTTTCCCCCCAGTGTGTGGATTATTATCCTTGCTGAGTGCTCCACACAAGGATGCAGGTCCTGTCTGTTTTCTGCAGTCTGCTGCTTCTCAGTTTCCTGCTCCGTCGTCTCCGAGAACATTTATTCAAACCGAGCTGCTTCCTGCTTTCTGTCCAAAACTCCATCGTCTCAGGCAATCAAGTCTGCTCAATGTTTCTTTCATAAAAGCACCATCGAATGTTCTATAGGTTCTTTCAGGGCAAAGCTTGGAGTCTCAGAGCGTAAAGCTGAAAATAACCGTCTGCAGAAACATGAGCTTCTTCCATCCATGCAGTTAAATATTATATTTTACATCAGTTTGAAACTGGAAATCAAAGACAAATGATGCAAAATAAACATATTTATTTAACACAAGGAGCTTCCTTAAAAGTTTATAGTGTAAAAAACTGTTGTAAACTCGTAGTAACCCACATCTGTACATCACTCCAAAATCAGCAAATATTATTCTGGAGTTTGTTTTATTAATGTTAACTGTGTTTTTATAGGAAAAAAAATTCAGCTTTCTGTTTAATCTGTTTGAAAATAACTTAAATCTCAGCACACACCTTTTATCTAAATTTAAAAGTAACTTTTTGGACCTGACAGTCATTTTAGCAAAGAATACTGCACCATTACTTAAATACTGAACAAAAAGTATTTCTAATTTCAGCTCCTTTTAGCTGTAGTTAAACAACATGTATTATGTAGATAAATTAATAGAAACAAATATTATCAGGTTCATTCATCAAAAAATACATGAAAACTGTGGAAATGTGACAAGAATGAGATTTATTTGAAGCTAAAATGCTTTTATTTAAATCCCAAAACACTGATGGTTTCGGTGAAAGCGGACGTCGTCTAACGCTCATCCAGAGCAGCGAGCAGGAAGCTGCTCCAGAACAAACAGAACAGAACCGGGATCCGAACCGGTCAAACGGGTTTCTTAAACACTCCAGTGATGCTGCAGACCTCGAGGTTTTCTTTTCACGCTGAGCCACAATAAAGCATCTCAAGATGACGCTTTTGTTCTCAGATGTAGCGTTCTTATTTAGCTCCTTTTTGATGGATTGGATTTATTCTAAAGCTATTTTAGTAACGGGATTCATAAAAAATAATGTGTTTAATATTTAAAGTGTTACATTGACCCATTATCTGTCATCACCACACACGAGCTGATCTGTGAGCAGCGCCTGCTGAGACAAACTGCTGGCTCAGGCTGTAGGAAAATACAGCCAACAAACTGTTCCAGTAAAAATAACAGTGAAAATCAAATAAAACTAGAGAAATTGTATTTAAAAACTTTAGCTGAAAGCTGCTGAAATTGAACTGAAAAAGTTTAATAGGAAAATTGTTATTGTAAGCTAAACTTGGAAATCTGAAAAAAGCAAAAAAAAAAAAGCTGAAAATCAATAAAGAGGAGCAAAATACCTGAATTAGCATAAAAAAGCTACCTGCAGTCAATGGAAGATTGAGGTTAAAGCTGCTCTTCAACCACAGGTCAGGGTCTGCTTTTTATGACTATTATCATTATTAGCTGTAGAAGCTGAAAGTGATTCACTTTTAGTTTTAAAATTAGCTAATTAACTTATTTTCTGAAGAGGTGAGTCAGACGAGCTAAAGAATAGATATATGTATGTTTTCCTTTTTAGCTAAATATTTAGGTAATCAGTGTTGTATAAAGTACTACAAAGTGATACTTGAGTAAAAGTACAAGTATCTTACCAACAACTTACTCTGGTAAAAGTTAAAGTCTCCTTTAGGAATATTACTTGAGTAAAAGTCCTAAAGTATGTGATATTTGTTGTACTTAAGTATTAAAAGTCAAAGTATTGATTTAAAATGAGCAGTTAGATTTTCTGT
>JARVGW010000624.1:23057951-23071246 GCA_031762495.1 Anablepsoides rubrolineatus | reverse complement strand
GTGTGTGTGTGTGTGTGTGTGTGTGTGTGTGTGTGTGTGTGTGTGTGTGTGTGTGTGTGTGTGTGTGTGTCTGTTTTCAGTTTCTAAACACACACACACACACACAAACGTCTGCAAACCCAATGTTTACTTTTATGAAAAGTTACTGATGTTATGTTGGTACATTAATGTAACAGTATCATCCATCCAACCATCCATCCACCCATCCATCCAACCATCTATCCATCCAACCATCTATCCATCCATCCATCTATCCAACCATCCATCCATCCATTCATTCATTCATCCATCCAGTCATCCAACCATCCATTTATCCATTTTCCATCCATCCATCCATCCATCCATTTATCCATCCAACATTCCATCCATCTATCCATCCATCCAACCATCCAACCATCTATCCATCCAACCATCCAACCATCTATCATCCATCCATCCATGTATCCAACTATCCATCCATCCAACCATCTATCCATCCAACTATCCATCCATCCAACCATCCATCCAACTATCCATCCATCCAACCATCCATCCAACTATCCATCCATCCAACCATCCAACCATCCATCCATCCATCTATCCATCCAAGCATCTATCCATCCATCCATCTATCCATCCAACCATCTATCATCCAACCATATATCCATCCATCCATCCATCCATCCAACCATCCATCCATTCATTCATTCATCCATTCATCCATCCATTCATCCAACCATCCATTTATCCATTTTCCATCCATCTATCCATCCATCCATCCATCCATTTATCCATCCATCCATCCATCCAACATTCCATCCATCTATCCAACCATCCAACCATCTATCATCCATCCATCCATGTATCCAACCATCTATCCATCCATCCATGTATCCAACCATCCATCCATCCATCCAACCCATCCATCCATCCAACCATCCATCCATCCAACCATCTATCCATCCAACTATCCATCCATCCAACCATCCATCCAACCATCTATCCATCAAACCATCCAACCATCTATCCATCCATCCATCCATCCATCCCTCTCTCCCTGGTCTCTCCACCCTCTTTTTTTCAGTACTCACACAGTCAGATAAGCTCATCCTCCCTGCAGCCCAAACAGTCAGCTCGACCCCCCTCCCAGACCGCCTCTGTCGCCCTCCTGCCCCCCCACTGGCTCTGCAGCGGAGGTCTCCCAGCCACACAGCCTGCCTGTGGGCTGATCCATCGGTGCGGTTCCTCCTCGGGTTTCCTGGATCATGTGTGAGTGTCTGCGTGGGATCTTCAGAGTCACCTGGACCCCCTCCTCTGATGCAGGTCAGACCATCATCTGTAAACAACAACAGCTGGTTTTAAACACAACAATGTTGAAAATAGACAGATTTTAGAATCAGACCTAACCTCTGACCTTTGATTCTTTAAAGTATGAACACTTTCCTGTTTTAACAGAATTTTTATTATAAATCTTAATTATTTGTATTGTTTTTAGATAGATTTTTTAGAATAAAGATCCTAATTTAAAATAAAGTCTCCATTCGTAGCAGAATATCACATCACTAAAACCTGAGGACTTGAATTTCTGCTTCCTTTAAACTTGATGTTTTATTTGGAGTTGATCATTTTAGAATCCAGTATTTTAAATTTGGAAGAAAAAAAAACATAATTGTAAGGCATGGGCGACAAGCATTCCTTCCAGAAATGTTAGTTTCTTTTTTTTTTTTTGTTTGTTTGTCAGGTTTGGAAATCCTGAGTTTCCTGTAAAAGGAAATGCAAACCGATTTTATTCTGGTGGTTTGGAGTGACTTGTTCTTGTTTATATGTTGGATTTTAGTTCTCTTTAGTTCTTATTTATCAGTGTTTCCTTCAGCTTCACTCAGTTCACTTGTTCATCAGTAAGTTCTCACCTATTTGTGATTTTATTTTGTTAAATGTGTAGAATTGTTCCTGCTGTTCTGCATGTTTGAGTCCATCCACCACCAACTAACCTGCATATATTCATGCATATTATAGATATATACACACATAGATGTATACACAGCAGCAGTCAGAACAGCAGCACTTCTATGCTTCTCCTTCAGTGTCTGGAGAGGTTTTTGGCAGAACTTGGATGATTAAATCCATCACATTCCCTTCTGTTGTGGTCTTCAGGTCAGGCTGGCCTGCAGCCACAGCTTTTCCAGGTTAAAGTGAAACAGAGGAAGGAAGTTCGGACCGTGGTTCTGGTGACATTTACACCATTTAGTTTACAGAATCTACCCTCCCTGACAGTGTCACATTAGTATGTGTGACCCAAAGAACAAAATCAGCTTCCTTTGTTTGTGTGAAACGGTTTCCTTCTGAGCATCAACAGTATCTCTGTAAAAGCTGTTGTATGAAGGCCATTTTAACATAAAATCCAGTTCATCTGTAATTATGTTCTAGATAATAAAAAATAGTTTTGACTAACCTGAACAATAATTTAAGATATCTGCATTAACATTCTGACTAAGAAGAATAATTTAAGAAGTCTGAAAAGAAATTCTGACAGGTCAAATTGTTCATTTATGATACTCTAATTGTTGTCATTTGAAGGGTCACACATCCATAAATACAATTCAAAATATCTGAAACATAATTAAGATGAGTCAAAGTTACATTTTTAGATATCTGAAATAAAAAAATTGTGCGTAAGCCCCCATGCTGCCTCTTAGCTGTCCAAAGAGTTGCCTGCTGAATTTTGTGTGGGTGCAACGACAAATCTGTAAGTTAGTTTTGCTGAGTCATTATTTGCTTTCAAGATACCTGCAATTTAGTTTGCAATGAATCTTTATATGTGATCTTTACAAATACATCCTGAGACCCTGTGTCCTCATATGTGGACATTGCATTTTTGCCTCTCTACCCATGATGCATCATTTTTTTTAACTTTAACCCATTGTCCTCATTAATGGACACTACCAGCACCCTCTAGTGGTCCCATGACAATATTACACTCATTTGAGTGAAAACAAGATGGCGGGGATCCCAGGAAAAAGCTTCTACAACAACTCTGGTAAGAAAAATTACCAAAAGTAAAAATCTAAGTTACATTTCATGCTTGAAACCAGTGTATTTATGCACAGTTACATCTTTAGCTTCATAAGATATGCAAAAAATTAACATCTGAAGCCAAGTACAATGTCGGTAAAGATAAAGTCCTCATTTGAGGACATCGGGACTATAATTTCGTTATTAATTGTGCCATGAGGCAGGATAAACTTAACATTTAGAACAGTTTACAAATGTAAATAGTTAGTGTAAGTGGTATATTTGGTCTCAAATTTTTGTTAAACAAATCTGGAAATATTTAGAACAGTTTACAAATGTAAATAGTTCTTTCAAATGGTCCATTTGTTCAACCAAAATATCAGTGATGTTCAGGTCAAATGGTCAGCCATTTCCTGCAATTACGTCACATAATATGTTCTTCAAACTGAAGAACAATCTGAAAGTTGTCGATGATGATGATGATGATGATGATGCATTTCACTAATCTTGCTCTGATCAACAGCTGGCAGCTGTATTGCCAAAATAACTATGAAAATGAAACTACCAGAAAGGCTATCATGAAGTTTCTCAAGTTTTGCATGGTAATTGTTTAGGTATTCATCAAAAAGTGTGACATTTTAAGACCCAGTGTCCTCATAAAAGGACATATTTATTTTGCAAAAACCACCTCCTGTACCATGACAGGGTCTAGTTATTATACTCATTAGGTCCTACTAATCTCATGTATCTTAGAGATAAAAAAAAATCACATCCAGGGAAGGCTCATGTCTCAGGAGGTTAAGATAACTCAAATAATGATGTAATTTAAATCTTATATCTTTAATTGGGATTATGACTTATCAGAACAAAACGCAAGATTTCTTGAAAGCAAATAACGATTCGGCAAAACTGACTTAGGAACCTGTATCTGAGGCAGTTTTCCTCTAAAGATATCTTGAATTGGAGCTGAAGCTAAGTGGTAAATCTGATGTTATTTATAATAATCAGAATATAATATCTTAAATAACTATTATAGTCTTGAGCCAGTTATATCTGGAATGTAAATGTGGTAACGCTGATTTTATGTTGCCATATAAATTTATTTTCAATCCATCCATCATATTGCCCTTGTTTGATCAGGGACCTCTCTTTCAATTTCAATTTTCAATTTAATTTATTTACATAGCATCATGTCACAACATAAGTCATCTCAGGGCTCTGTACACAAAAACAATGTAAAGAAGCAGCAGATTTAGTTGAATCACTTCATCAGCCTGAGCAGCACAGTGGTGACAGTGGAGAGGAAAAACTACTTTTTAACAGTAAGAAACCTCCAACATCAGTCATACTCAGAGTATAACTTTAATTTGGAGGTTCACCTACAGCTGTGACATCACTCAGCAGGCGAGGATTTCCAGCATCAAAGGGTGATTTTCATTCTTTTAAAGAAGGTTTGACTTTAACCTATCTGACATATTATTGATCTTTTGAAGACTAGAATCATGATATCATTAAAAATGTTATTTTATGTTTCACTTATTTATTTATAATGCAAACACACTGCCCCACAGTGACATCTGGTGGTCCTAAACACAGAGCCCCCCTCACAGGAGAAGCCCCCGTAATGTAACAGTGTAAACAGCATCAGGAGACCATGAATACCCGCTCTACACACATTCATACCCACAGCCTGCTCCAGTTTCCTGGCCTGTTGAAGCGCTGACGAGGGCATAGCTGTGGTTTGGTGTGACACCCCCCCACCCACCAACACCTCACCCCTCTTTACTCATCAACAACACCCACCCACCCAGTCAACCCCACCCCTGCTGTCTGGTCCCTTGACTCTAAATCCTGTCTTTATGTGGGGGCTGCAGTGAATGTTTACAGCTACAAACCGGGGGTCTTGGGGTTTGTACCCCCTTGGTGGTTCCCAGAACTGGTGTCAAAGCCCTAATCTGGATTATGACATACTAATGTCCTTTTTTTCCCACTATCCAGTCTCACCACGACTTGTTTCGACTTGTTGTCTTGATGGTTTTTGGTATGACTCCCACCTTTATGTGAGTGGGATCTTTACAGCCTGATTTCCCAAAACTTACATGACATAAATAAGTGAAATAACGTTACAAATACTCATCATGGTGGCCCTCAAAGGTCCATAAAATAACTTTGACTAAACAGGAAACATTTCTCATCTCATTGCTACAGCTGAGCTCTGCTAACAAACACTAACTGAGCTTTACCTGGTATTTCCTGCATAGAAACAGCGTTTTAACATGTCTTTTTTTAAAACTGTGGTGGTCACCTCGAGTGAAATAATCAAGGAAACTGTCTTGGACCTCAGACCTCTGGTGGGCCCTTAAGAAGACAGAACTCCATTCTGGGTGAACCTGAATTTGGGTCATAACAAGTGGCCTTAACTCGTAAAAAAGACGTTCTCTTTTTCTTAATCAGATAATAAACAGAATAATCTTTTTATTTGAGGTGACCCTTACAAAACACTGGAAAGTACTGCATGTATGACTGACTGAATGTGAAATAAATAAAACAGAAATACTATTAAAAGTCAAAGTAAGACAGTTTGACTCACTGATGAGTTGTGGTGAGGAGCTGTTCCTCCCACTTTCAAACAGGGGAATTCCCACTGCAGGGGTGTTCCAGTTTAAATTTACGACTTGTAAGTGGGAAATTCCCAACTGTCCACACTATTTGTCTGATTGGATTCGCCACATTGGGATGTACCAGCGGACATTAAGGCAGATGGAAAGTTATGTCTGCCTGACCAAAAACATTTCTTCTGTTTCCAAACAACTGATTACAAATTGGCTCTTTCCTACATGACCTTGAAAGGGCTGTGGATCTAATTTCTCCTGGTGTTTACGTTGGTTTAGCTTGGTCCTCCCTCCCTTCTAGAATGAACAATTAACACCAGTATTCTGAACTTTGGCTGAACTATGGGTTTTTCTTTTGGGGGGCTGGATTCTTCGGACTCATTCTTCAGATATTCACACAAGTGCTTCAGATACACAACCTCTAAACTCATTACTCCTCCTGACTAATAAATTTTTGCTCTGCAGAGGTTTCTTTTATAAACACCATAGTGTATCATATTTCACTGATATAATATGATGTTTTGGTTTTTTTCCTCATCTATCCTTGTGTGGTTTTTTCATTTTTCTTTTTAAACCCCTGCAGGTTGCCACATGACCTGTTCACCTGTTCTCCCATGTTTGTCATGTGTGTACTTTAAATGGGTGTTCCTACATATAATTTCATTGTGCTCTGTACAATGACAATAAAGGCATCATCAAATCAAATCAAGTAGCCAGAGAAAATGCAGCGAAATGGAGATTTTACACTGCAAATTTCCCCAGCCACCTAGTGGTGGGGTGTCGTCATTTTTTGTGTAAAATAATCGACATGCATTACGGGAAGTTTAGTTTATTGTCAGCGCTAGCTTTAAAGCAGCTTATTTTAAGATGTTTATACATCTTTGAAGCTCTCGTGGGCCACATAAAACGCAGTGGCGGGCCACATTTGGCCCGTGGACCTTGAGTTTGACACATGTAACCTATTGGAAAGATTGAACCTGCATTGAGTCCATGGAAAAGGGTCCTAAATGTGAGAGATGTTCTTCATTAACTCAATTTAAATAATGACTGTTGGTTCAGTTTGATCAAATATTAGGTTGAAATTTTTATTTTAAGTTTATTTTAATTGTTTTTATATAATTTTCCAACGTTTTAGAATTAGAGTTTTAAAACACAACCTAAAGGCAGATCAATCAGTTTGACACTTGGTGCAAACATGTCACTAAACAATCAGCAGCTGAAGATGAGCTTTATTCACTATAAAGCACCTGGCCTTTGAACTTTTTTACTTTATGGTCTGTTTGTTTTTAAAATCATTTATCATTAACTCGCTGCTGCAGATGTAGCCAAGCCTGATCTGAACGAGTCACAGCCATAAATTCAAACATGGTTAACTCTGAAAAATGAAGTTTAACTCAGGGTTTCCCTCTCAGCTTCCAGGAACTCCTATTTTTATTCCTCAAACATCATCATTCCTCTCACTCTAATGACGAACGTCACAAAACAAGCTCTGCAGTTTGTGTGTGAGTCAAACTTTATCTGTTTTTCTCCTCCTTCCTTTATTATAGTATACGCAGCCCCGCCTCCGCAGGCCCTAATATGGGGGCATCTCTGTGCCCTCCGGCCAATCAGGAAGCGGGATGCGTCCCTCCTGGAGATGCCATGGGTCCGGGACAGGCCTGGGTTTTCAGTGAGGGGAGCAACAAGCTGACTGGTGACAAGGGGCAAAAAGTTTCAGAGCAGGAAGAGGGGGGGAGAGGTTTTTATTGTAAAGAGAAGAAGAAGAAGAAGAGCCGAGTGACAGGAGGAGAATCTAAGACAAAAAAAACCAGAAGAAGAAGCTGAAGTGGTGCTGCTTGCAGGTGGAGGCTGGAGCTGCTGGAGGCTGGAAGGTAAAGGCTGGCTGGGTGGAGGTGCTTTCTGTGTGTTGATGCTTCAGATGCTGCAGGAAGGAGAAGGGTTGAGATCCCAGCATGTGAATCATTACATCATCAGGAAGGACACTGATTGGTTATTTTGTTTCTTATCTTGTCAGAAAGTGTCCTGGTTGGTTTAGTGTGAAATGAGTTTGTTTTCTGCAGTGATGGTGTAAGCTGTCAGGGCAGGAGTTGGACAGACTCTACTCTGCTGACTTTGGAAAGAGCAACAATAGAGCGCTGTTTCTACGCAAAGACACTTTTAGTAAGACAGCTGCCGCTTGTGTTTATTCCAACATGCCAGCTGCTCACAAACACTTGAGTGTTCACTCAGGTTTATAGGAGCTGCTGGCAGCGTGACATCATGTCACTGAGCTTTACAGGAGCATTAAATACACAAACTGCTTTTCTAAACATCAAACAATAATTATTTTGTGTTTAATAATTCTATCTTCAAACTACAATCTGTGTGGGGTTCAGGTCTGTTTTATCAGAACTGACAGGATGTTCAAATACCTGCTGTCTGAGTGTTACACACCAACGACAGCTGCAGGGTGACGGTCATAGGATCTGTTTGTCCCCCCCAGTTCCAGCTCCAGCATGAGCTCGCCCCCTCAGACTGGTATGTGACCCACCCAAAGCGGGCACACAGGGGTCCTGCAGCCACCTGTGTGACGTGGGGTCAAACATGGGCATCAATACGACGTTTTAATTTGAACTCTGCACCCTTCTGGCTGGTTACTGAGTGTGTGTGTATGTCTGTGTGTGTACAGTATATATCTATAGTACGTATGAATGTATGCAGGTATATTATATATCTACATGTATGTATGAGTATTAGCTGTATGTACAATCAGCTAAATATCCTGCTCTGATTTTACTGACATTTTTTTTACCTGGTTAACCGATTTAAGATGAATAAAAAAAAAGTAATGGTCAAAACTTGAAGACTGACAGTGGTGGAGAAAGTTCTCAAACACTGTACTTAAGTAAAAGTACAGATAAACAGACAAATATGTACTCCAGTAAACGTAGCACGTTAACATTTTTACTTGAGTAAAAGTAATCAGAATCAGGTTATTGGTCAAGTATGTTGACAAACACAAGGAATTTGTTTCCGGCTGTTCTCTAGTATTAACAATATACAGATATATAATTTACACATATTGCACAGTATACAGAAAGAAAGCAATATGACAGCAGTATGCAGAGTAAACATAAGTACTTGGTTTTAAGAATACTTAAAGTATTAAAAGTACTTGCTTAATGTGTTCCCTAATGGTTACAATATAATGAAGTGTGTCTAATGCATGTATATTTTTTAATACATCAATGGAGCCATTTTAGTGAACAAAGCTGCAGATAATACATGTTTTTGTGTTTACCCTCTGTGACACTTGTGATTCTGTGCATCCTCAGACATTGTGACAGCAGCTGCAGAAGCTGTTCTTTATCAGATCTCATGTTTTAAACCAGTTAACTTGAATAAGTCTTTTAAATAAGGCCATGAGTGGCTCCTTTCCTCTGGCTGACTCTGTGGTAGAATCTCTTGTTGGATGTTTGAGTGTTGCCACTGATGCTCCAGCAGGTGATACAGAATCACCTCTCTCTTCTTGAAAGAGATAATAGATGGTATTTTACTGCTTTGCACTGGTTCAGTGGACCAATGACAGCAATTCCCCTCCTGCCATTGATTCCTTTCAAACTAAACAAACAAATCAATCAATCATGTGACATGACCTAATGTAACTTGTACTTCAACACATTACAGAACTGTAGTGGAGTAGAAAGTACAGATACTTAATGTAAAATGTAGTGAAGTAAAAGTCAAAAGTACCCTTGATTGAAACTACTTAAGTAAAGTACAGATACATGAAAAGTGTACTTAAGTACAGTACATCTCACCACTGGAGACTGAGCTAAAGTTTGGTGTGGAGCATCTTTGAGCATCATCCAACATTATCGCTTAAACTATTTAAAATCAAGCCTGTTTGTTAGCAAAATATCCCCTGAAACACAAGCTGGATGTACGTCTGCAACTGTTTACCTTTTTTGATTTACCCCGACTCAAATTAGTTGCTACATAATCAACTTTACACAAAAATGGCTGCAGGCTTCAGTTTCTTACAAAACTTGGCTTTATTTTGAACTGATACTGGTTTAAAATCTGCGTTAATGAAAGCAACAGGTATAAAAATGTGTTCAGTGAGAGGAAAGAAGAATTATCTCAGAGAGACAATGATGGATGATCCTCATCAGCTTCCTGGCGACAAACCTTTGGGTGGTGGTCCGGGGTCAGCTTCAGGCCAGAACGTTCAGGGTCAAGTGGTGTCAGGAGTTGTCTTGGAGAGGAAACGCCGGCTGACGTACGCTGGAGCGTGAAGTTCTCTCAGAGAGGCGAGACGATTAAACAAGCGTTCAGTTTGATGTTTCACATAAAAATATAAATACTTATTGAATTTTGATGCTAATTTTAGAGAGTCAGGCTCAATCTGATAAACTCAAATGACACGAGTTGTCTGAGTCTGTGTGAGATTTAAATCTGTGAGATTTAAATCTGTAAGATTTGTCTCTGTTTCCTGTTTAAATTAAGCCCTTTCCTGCGGGTGGGTCTTGTTTTTGTCCATGTGATGTTTAAAATGTGGAGGAAACACTTCAGGGTTTCTCTTTCTGATCTTCACTGATTTGGAAAACATGCAGCTGTGACTTCTTTTATCTGCAGAGGTGGACGGCAGGAACACTTCCCAAAGGTTCAGCTCTCAGTGGGAGTTAAAGCCTTAAAGGTTCAATGTTTTACTGAACTTCAGTCCTCATGAAGCGTTTTTGATCCAAACATAAAGAAACTGATATCCTGATCAGCGTATAATCACTTACTGAACACACATTCACATGTAGGACTGAATCCTCACAATATTCTCTTCATATTGATGGGAAGGTTGTGTTTCAATGAAAAAGGTGAACTCTGACCGAGTGCTTTGTTTACATTAAATAAGGACCCACATATTTGGAAATCTACTGGATTAAACTTATACAGACATCTGTCAGTTTAAGTAAAATTGGTCTGCTGGTTTGTGAAACTTCTGTCTCCAAATTAAATCTGAACAAACAACGCATCTAATTATATTCCTCATACATGTAATTATACATATCATACATCTAAATATATTCCTCATATATGTAATTATGCATATCAAACATCTATTTATACACCTCATATAGATAATTATACACCTCATATAGATAATTATACACCTCATACATCTAATTAAACACCTCATACATACAATTAAACACCTCATACATACAATTATACACCTCATACATACAATTATACACCTCATACATCTAATTATACACCTCATATAGATAATTATACACCTCATACATCTAATTTCTAGAGACGATGTCCTTGTTACTTAGAGTTAGTATATAAACTTGTCAGTGTGTTTAATACCAAAACTAATAACAGAGCTGTTCATAAAGTCTGAAATAAATTATTCTTTTGTTTGTTGCAGGAAGGTGTCAACAGAAAACACAGAGAACCACTGAGCTGTATTTGTATTATTCTGAGTTTGGGTAAACAATTATTTATTTGTTTAATTATTTATGTTAAATGTCTGAGTTTTTCCAAAGTTTGAGCAGATTGTTTTTATTTTCCTGTGAAGTTTTTTTTTGTTTCTTTTTGTGCATACCAAGTTCTGTGCAAAGAAACAAGCAGTTCTAAATTTAAAGTAGCTAAAATGTTTACACTTGGTCTTGTGTCGGGAACAGAATCAACTCCCCTCCCTCTGGACGTCTAATTGTCCTAAAATTAGATCCAATAAGATTTGTGTTATTTACCCCGCCACCAATTGTGAAAAAGTCTGTCGGTATTTCCTGTGTGTGAACTCTTGCACAAGCGGAGGAAAAATAAATAAATGTCTGTATCTGGTTTCTGCTGATAATACTTCAGTCTACAAATAAATCACAAACACATCCTCAGCTGTCTGTCATGTGCTCTGCTGCAGCGAGTTATGTCAGAGCAATGCTATTATCAAGCCTTTAAAGCACAGACGGCCTGTTTTCTTTGGGTGGACACCTGATGCTGAAGTCCTGCCAACTATAACATCATGAACTTGTCCGTGTCTAATGAGCTTACATCAGATCAGTTTCAAACAAGATGTTAAAAAAGTGTTCAGCTTACATCCCAGCAGGATTTCTGTAACGTTCAGTTACAATTTTAAAGAAAATACACTGTTTATTCTAACTGAAGACTTCATAAATGTTATAACAACAAAAAAGAAGATAGTTGTGCAGATAAAGTGGGTGAATAGAGGTCATTAGGAGATGAATGTTGTTAGTTTACCAGCAAACAAGCAGGAAACAAGTGTTAGTTTTAGTTCTTGTAAACCAATTACCAGTGTTACACAAGGGGATCCAAATTCAAACTAGTTCCAAGCCAAGGGCCAGTTCCTATGAATATTTATTGAAAAAAATGTTTTTTCTTATCAAATTATCATTAAAGTGGCATTTAGAACATGCATATGCTAATAAATGTAGAATACACCTTCTTTTAGGCCTTACACTCTATGCATAACTATTTCACAGGCTTTTTCTTAGAGTAATGTTTTATTGCAATCCAGCAAATCAATTAAAAACAGAAACCCTCAGTAAAAATCCACTTATTTAGCTTTAAAAATAGAGAAAAGTTGACTAGTGTCTATCAACCAAAAAAAACTGCCCATCTAACCAAGTTTTAAAACCTTATATTCAGCCACAAAATCTTTTTGATCTTGTTTTGAGACTGATTTACTAAACAAGAACTGATTGTGTCAGAATAATAATCTTAATTTCAGAATGTGTCAGATTATTTGTCTTGTTTGCCTGATAATTTGGCTCAAATTAAGTCAAAAATTACTGCCAATGGAGTAAGAAAATTTTTACTTGATAAGATTCTTGAAATAAGAAATCTTTGACCTAATTTGAGTCAAATTTTCAGGCTAACAAGACAAATAATCTGACATATTCCGTTCTTGTTTAGTAAATCAGTCTCAAAACAAAATCAAAATGATTATTTTTGGCTGAATATAAGGTTTTAAAACGTGGTTAAATGGATATTTTTTGCAGTGTGAGTGCACGGACAAAAAGAGAAACAATAAAACTATTTTACATTTAAATTACTAATTTTGAGGCCAGAAAAAAATGTTAACAAAGGCCCGATTTGGCCCACAAGCCTTGAGTTTGACTCATGACATTTCCATTTTATTTTTATTTATTTATTTATTTATTTATTTATTTATTTATTTATTTATTTATTTATTTATTTATTTATTTATTTTTCGGTCTATACAAGCCAGAAAATATATTCCAAACTGTAAAATGAGGAACAAAATAAACATTTTAATTATTGTCTGGATGACTGAGAACCTGTAACACCTGGAACATGTTTCACATGTATTAATCTGACATGTTTCACATGTATTAATCTGACATGTTTCACATGTATTAATTTAACATGTTTCACATGTATTAATCTGACATGTTTCACATGTATTAATCCGACATGTTTTCACATGTATTGACATGTTTCACATGTATTAATCTGACATGTTTCACATGTATTAATCTGACATATTTCACATGTATTAATCTGACATGTTTTCACATGTAATAATCTGACATGTTTAACATGTATTAATCTGACATGTTTCACATGTATTAATCTGACATATTTCACATGTATTAATCTGACATGTTTTCACATGTAATAATCTGACATGTTTAACATGTATTAATCTGACATGTTTTCACATGTATT
>JARVGW010000624.1:23042083-23052222 GCA_031762495.1 Anablepsoides rubrolineatus | reverse complement strand
AAAATCTGAATTATGGAACTGAAAGTGAAAGTAGTCAAACTGAATTTTTAATAAACCAAAATACAGTTTCAAAGCAATTAATTCAAATACAAAACTTTAAATTCAGTTTCAATTTTGTGAAATTTATTTTCAAACCAATGCATTTAATTTAAAATTATGCACATTCAGCAATTAGATTTTTTTGGGGGGTAAAGTGGTGATTTTACATCTAAACAGAGGGTGAAATAACTTCTCTGCACCTGCAGCGTGCAGGAGGTCAAAGGTCGATGCTGCTTTAAGCATCATCAGGCGTGTGGAGGCCTGCAGATGTGATCTATATCAGTCTGGGATGTGAAGCATTTCAAATCTTCACCTCCTCAGATCCACCCTGGGAGTGCCACCTCCTCCTCCTCCTCCTCCTCCTCCAGCTGCTGCTGTCTGTCTGTCTGTTTCTGTTCATTTCCCCCCAAAAAATACTTTTTAACATAAATTCTACACTTTCCTGTTCCGCTGTTACAGGAAAATGTTTTATTTTTAGGTCATTTATGGCTGCATGACCTGATAAAATGTCATGTTTTTAATAGTTCTTGATTTATTTATATAAAACTAACAGATAAATCATCAGTAGGTTTGAACCCTGCACTCCCAGCTCCTCTGTGACCACAACACGGTGGTGAAGGCAGGGTTGTGTTGAACCTGCAGGACACCAGATACCTTCAGTCCAGTCTACCCTGACATAACAACACTCACACACACACTCACACACACACACAGCTGCTAAAAAAGTGATCAACAGAAGCAGTCAGGCTGTCAGGACTGGTCGGAGCGCCGAGGATCCAAATTATTTCCAAACAAGGATTATAGATCCAAGCTGCCGACCCTGAGCTTCCAACGTTCAGGAGATTCTAACATTTGAAGCTTACAGTGTTCTTACTGACACTAAATCTACAGAAACACGCAGTGAAAACCCAACAAACACGAATCAGCCTGTTTGTTTTCAGCTGCTCGGCCGCTCGTCGCAGCTGAAGTTATGTCTCGAGCTCAAGTAGCCGAAGCAGAGGAACGATTCAGGCCACGGAAAGAATGTCAAGACCGCCAGAAGCTTCGGGCCGATGGCCGTGGCGCTATTTTAGATCTGTTAACTTCACAACGCTTCAAAACCTGGCATGCTGCAGCTCTTACACAATAATCAAAAAGTTTTAGAAACATAAAGAAAACTAGATGTTTTTTTTCTCTGTTTCAGACTCTGACATAGACCAAGAGGACGACCATGTTTTCAACCAAACCAGAGATCAAGCTGTAAGTAAACGGGGGCGGGGCCACATGTCCATCACACAGCATCTCCAACATCACCTGTAGTGATGTTCCATACGGCCAATTTTCTTTTTCGATACTGAAACCAAGTAAAATTTGGCTGGTATTGGTGATATTGATCCGATACTGATATTTTGTGATGACACATATGTGAGCCATCACATTGAAACGAGGATTAAGTCTAAAACTGGTATAATGGAGAAATAGGCAAATATACTGTTTTGTTTAAAAAATGCTTTATTAATGATTCATTTGAATGAATTTTGTGAAATACAATCATAATTCTTTTTTAAGTAATTTCTTGAGCAGTAGCAACAAAAAACCTGATTTTGAGAAAGAACACCTTTAAATTTTGAGATTTTCACTTTGAGTTAGCAAAGTTTATGTTTCTTTCCAGCTGAGAAATGTCATTATTCAAATACTATTTCAGATGTCCTTTTCATAATGAAATGAAAAATTCCTCATAAAAATGACATAAATTTATGATTCAGACCAAAGAGTAATGTATTATCATAACCAACCAGGCAAATTAAGTCATATCTCTGGATCCATTTATGATATCAGAATGATCGAAGTAAAAAAATGTAGCTTTTAAAGCCAAGAATCTAAAAATGTAATTAGGTCATTTTGACCAAAATTGACTTAATCCTCATTTTGATATGATGGGTCTCATATAATGTGTCTGGTAAATATTAAAAAGTAGTGTTTTTCAAATATCCGCTTTATAAATAATACAGGACATAGTAATGTATTTAATTTAAAAGTCTTTCTAGCCCTAACGTTATATTTGTTTAGCAAAATTTAAAATTCTTATTCTAACGAAATATAATAATTTTTGAATACTGAATACAAGGTAAAAAGTTGTTACTTTGTATATTTACTAGCATTGTTTGTGGGTTTGCAGAGCTAATGCTGTTTGGGGGGCCATGGCATGAAAAAGTTTGGGAACCCCTCATCTAGATTGTCCTAACAGTCAGACGAAGCAGATTTTATGTTACAAACCTGCCATACACCTACAGACAGAGTGACTGATGGAGCACAGGTCACTGTGCGCATGCATCACCCAAGCAGAAGAAAAAGTAGTTCCCTCAAACCATATAAGACAAGATTGGAATAGTTTAGTTATTTTCCACTATTTACCTGTTAATGATGTTCATTATGTAAAATAACTGAAGTATCAAAGTTTTGATATTTTGAGTATTGATAAAGTTCTAGTATTGGTAGTATTGATATTTCAGTATCGATCTGCACACCTGTTAGTTTGAAGTAATAATCAGAACAGTTAGTTTGTTTATCCAGCTGATACAGGCAACATGTTTGGACAAACTGTTTTCTAAGATTTACTGTGCGAGAGTTCAGGAAACAAACGGTGGAAGGAGGTGGTGGAGGCCGGAGCGGGACACGTTTCCTCCCTCAGAGACCGGCTGAGGTGAAAACAAACGACATGCAGCTGAAAAACAACACAAACAGCAGGTTACAGGGAGCAGCACCGCGAGCTGCAGGAGGAAAACGTTTCAGAGGCAGATTGAAATATTTTAATTTGTCGTTTGACTTCGGAGACAAAAACACACTTCTGTGTGCAGAGTGGAGCGTTGCTGCAGCTCCAGCAGAGAAATAAACCTAAAATCTGAGGTTGTTCATGCAGGATTGATCATCAAATGGTGGTCCGCAGGCCAATTCAGGGAGTCACTGTACTCCTGCAGGGGGGGTTTGAGTTTTTAGCTAGCTTCTAGATGCCATTTGACTACTTTGAGCTTTCAACTAACACTTGTTGTTGCTACATTTAAATATCAATATTCTCATCACAGTTTATTTGTGGTTTAGATTTTGACTGTGTGTGTGGAGTCTCCTGCTGCAGAGCTGCTCTCACTGCAAAAAATATCCATCAAACCAAGTTTTAAAACCTTATATTCAGCCAAAACAGTCTTTTTGATCTTGTTTTGAGACTGATTTACTAAACAAGAACAGAATGTGTCAGAATATTTGTCCTGTTAGCCTGAAAATTTAACTCAAATTAAGTCAAAGATTTTCTGCCAATGGAGTAACAAAACTTTTACTTGGTAAGATTCTTGAAATACTTGATTTGACTCAATTTTTTCTTATTTCAAGAATCTTACCAAGTAAAAATGTCTTACTCCATTGGCAGAATTTTTTTTTTTTTTTTTTTTTAATTCATTGGCAGAAATTTTTGACTTAATTTGAGTCAAATTTTCAGACTAACAAGACAAATAATCTGACACATTCTGAAAACAAGATTATAATTCTGACACAATCAGTTCTTGAGTAAATCAGTCTCAAAACAAGATCAAAAAGACTTTTTTGGCTGAATATAAGCTTTTAAAACTTGGTTAGATGGACAGTTTTTGCAGTGCTGCCTGCAGATCAGACTTTTATTATCGGAGTTAAAGAGTCGGACACTGAAGAACCGTTAAACCTCCCGTTCTCTGATCAGGTGAAACACAAGAGGAGGTCGCCCCCCTTGACCAGGTCCCCCTCCACCCCCCATCGTAACCCCCACCACAGCAGTGCTGCTGACGAGCAGGAGAGCCCAGAGAGAGTGGTGAGAGGGAGACACACACACTCAAACACATAAAAAACCCACAACAAACAGCAATAAAGATATTTAAAATGTTTTTTATTTGACAAAAAACCTGATAATTGTTCAGTAAAATAGTTTATTATTAAATGATTTCTGCTTTTGTAAACAGCAGAGGCTCAAAAAAAGATTTTATCACTTCTGCAACAAACAGTTTTTAATACATTATGTTTTTACATTGTCAGAGTTTATTTAATTAAACTACATTTTAACTGAGTGAACGCTGAATATAAACATTAAATTTGTTAAATTTGGTATTTTGTTAATCATTGCACATGCAGCCATTTTGATTTCCTGTAATTAAATCAGGATTAATTCTTTAAAAACCCTCTTCATCACTCTGAAACAGTGTTATATGAGACTGACCCTGTCGGCCACAGAGTCCAAACTGCACCACAAAGGTTCTGACCCGCTCAGCTCATTGTTCGGCACATAAACAAGCTTTAGTTTCTCTCGGCTCAGCAGAAACATCAGCTTCAGTCTTTTCATGCAGTAACAGCTGACCGACCGCAGGCAACAATCAAACCTCAGAAATCTGGCAGATCTGGACCTGATGAGACACCTGCTGTGTCAAATAAAAGATACAAAAGAAGAATCAGCAAAACAGCAGCCAAATTATGTGCTAATGCTAAAATGATCGAAACAGATTGTTAAAGTTAGCAAAACATAAGCTAAAAGTAGACAAAATGTAAGCAAATCAACTGATATGAAATCAAATAAAATGTTGTAAAATGATCGAAACAGTAGCAAAGCAGTAACAAAAAAGAGCAAAAATAAATGCTAAAGCAGAAATCAATGAAACATATAGCTAAATGTCTTAAAATGATCAAATTAAAAAGTAGCTAAAGGTAGCAAAACAATAGCCAAAAATAGAGCCAAAACAACTGCTAAAGCTAAAATTAATAAATCAAATGTGAAAATTAATTAAATCTCATAAAACTATCAAAAATAGTGGCTAAAAGTTGTAAAACATCCAAAACAGAGCAAAATAACTAAAATCATTCTAACAAATGTTGAAATAAGCTAAAATGTCTTAAAATGATCGAAACAGCTTAAATAGGTAAACATTCATTAAACACTTGAACTTGGTCCCAGTTCAACAAAATCAACTAAAATTCTTCCTTTGCTTCTGCTGGCCAATGGGTTTGCTCTGTTTTCTTAACAGCATTTAAAAAATACCTTTAGTATCTTTATTTTATTGTTGTTGCCAATATTTTATCTGCAGTAGATCTAACACGACTGGCGTAGTCCTTCTTTGTGGTGGTTTGATCTTTGCTGATGGTTTCATAAAGTTTCTGGTGTTCTGTTTGCAGGAGCAGAAGGAGAAACTCCATGCGGAGCTGAAGCAGGTGTTGAGTCAGAAAAGAAGTCATCTGAGAGAATCAGCCTGCCAGCTGGCACAACCAGAGATGGATTCAGAGCCAGCAGAGGAGCAGACAGTAAGCAGGCAAACAATTAGCACTTTAATCTCATCATTCAGGCTTTAATTAAGCACTTACTCAATTATCAGTCCATAATATCTTGTTTTACAGGAATTTTTTTGCAAAGAAATTTTCACTTCCTTTTTTTTTCTATGAGTTGTTTTCTTTGGTCAGTCTGTGGAAAACTGTAGTTTGAGAATAAACTGACCTCTCCTCTGTGACAGCTAAAATGGATTGAACAGAAGTTGAGCAGTGCCACTTTTTGTACAATGGAGAAAAAAACAAAAAAACTAACCTGGATTAATGAAGAAAGACCAAACAACTGCTTATTTCTGTGTTCCAGACTGCGGAGAAAATCTCCAAGCCGGTGGAAATCATGGTGGAGACGGATGCAGAGGTCGGCGCCAGCGGCTACAGCGTGACGGGCGGAGGAGAGCGGGGGATCTTTGTTAAAGATGTCCTCAAAGACTCTCCGGCTGCCAAACACCTGAGTCTGCAACAAGGTACACTGCCGTCAGGTCTCATCCCCTCAGGAAGCTGCTTCACCGCAAAAGAAATCAAACAGAGAGATGAAAACTGCTGTTTTTGTCACAGTTTAGCAGCAGTTTGGACCCAAAAATGCAAGGAACTCAGAAAAATCCCTTTTATTGGAACAAAACAAAAAGGCTGTTGTGGGACCAAATCTTATACGATTTGGGTAGAAACAAAGAAGGCACAGTGAAAACACAACAATGAGAGGAAACGGACAGAACGTTTAGGCTGACGAGGAAGTGGAGACACCTGAGCTAGATGAGGACAGGGAACAGGTGAGAGTGGGCGGAGCTTGAGCAGAGGAGTAGAAGTGACTGACTGTAGGGAAAAGACTGTCAGCACAAAGAAAAATACAAGAAATAAATATTTCATCAGCATTTAGCACCAAACCTCAACCATTTAAGGTCATTTTAAACCTTCAAATGTAATATTTTGTATTTTTTCCTCAAGAAGAATAAAACAAACTGAGATTCATTCATTTACCTTTGTCTTCAATCAAAGGTGATCAGCTGCTGAGCGCTAAAGTCTACTTTGACAACGTGAAGTATGAAGACGCTCTCAGGATCCTTCAGAGCGCAGAGCCCTATAAGGTCAGCTTCCAGCTGAAGAGGACCATCCCTAAAGCTGAGGCCAGCGTGCGACCAAGAGCTCCGAGTGTGGAGGTTAAAACTCCTAAAGTCAAGATGGCCAAAATGGTAATCGAATATTTTCTGTCTTTATAACATTAAACCAGACTAAAACCACTCATGCCAACTTGTCAATAAGAAAAGTTGCTTTTGTCCCAAAAGCCACTAAAAGTCACTAAAGGCATCATTAGCATATTTGGATATTTGCCAATAATGGGGCAGTGGTTCCCAAAGTAGGGGTCGAGACTCCTTTGTGGGTCTCAAAATATCAAGTGAGGGTCCCCGGATGATTTCCAGACATATATTTTGATGTAAATAAACTGCTAATGGAATATATTTTCACCCTTATTATTGCAAATAATTTTATTTACAATAATCATAAATGAATAAAAGCAGTATCATAGTTATTATATATGTGTATACTGTTATTATACACATATTAGCAAAGTTTGCATAAGTAATACCTGGTAAATATCTGGGGTCGCGACTTTCTGCAACTGTAATTTTGTGATGTAGGGGGTAAGAAAGATGTATATCAATGTTAATAAGGAACATGAGTAAACATGAGTAATGTTGCCATGTTTGTCATTAGTCGCCTTTTTTGGGGAAAACTCGTTAAATCTGTTGACAAAGTCATTAAGTTGGAAACATGGTCTAAAAGTTCAAAATTGATTGATATTCCAATAAACCAAAACATGTCAACATATTTAAGAAAATTACTGTTTATATTTAGCTCCCTCAAAAGTTATGTTTACTGACCGTAAAAGTAAAAGTCTTTCTTTTTCGTGTGTTTCTGTTGCAGAGCGTAAAGGGCACAAAGCCATTCAAAGCCCTGAAGAAAAGAGGTGGTCGTTTTGGTCTGAAGAGGTTGAAGGAGAAGCACAGAGAGGAGGTGGTAATCGAAGGAACTCCTCCACGACTGGAAACGAGTGACGTGAACGTGGAGTTCTCACTTCCAAAAGTCAAACAGACGAAGAGCGGGAAGTTTGATGAACAAGACATTCGAGGAACAGTAACTGTGGGGAAACCAAAAAGAAAAATCAGGTTGGTCTTCTTCGTGTTGTGTCTTTTTATTTTTTTTTTTACCTTAAATTGAACTAAACTTAAATAAATACAATAAAAACATATACAGTGTTGTTTTTGTGCCTTTTACTCTTCCAGGTTTCCTCACATGAAAGTCAAGAAATATACCAGATCAGAGACAGAAGGAAAAGTGGAAACAGGAGAGCTTGAGGGACACATAAACGTCCCTGCGTCTGAAATGCCTGGAGCTAAAGTAAAAACAAAAGGGAAAGGACACAAGTTTGGGATAACGTTTCCTAAAACCAAACACATAAAGTCAGATTCTTCTTTGGAACGAAGATCTGTGGAGCTGAAGCCTCCAGACATAAACCTCCAGCCACCATCATTGGAGTTCAGTTTGTCAGAGACTAAAGACAAGGACATGGACAAGAGAGGGTCAAAGTTTAATCCCCCAGATGTAGAGTTTGCACTCCCTTTAGGAAAACCTGAGGTGTCTTTGCCAAAAGTGAAGGGATCGGCAGGAATTAAAGCTCCCAAAGTTGAAGTTAAAGGAGAAGTTGATGCAACTGAAGGTAAGATTAATGTGGACGGCGGCACAGGAGACACAAAACTCAGAATGCCAAAGTTGAAACTTCCTAAAGTTCGACTCTCGCGTCATTCGGATGAGATTGATGGAGAAATGAAGATGAAGGCTGAGGGGATGAAAATACCTCATGTTGGCATAAAAACAAAAAGAGATGGTGAGGTTGGACTTCCTGGAGCAAAACTCACCACACCAGAAGTGAAAGGTGAGGGTGGTTCTTTTGAACTTCCCTCGGTTGATGTTTCTTTGCCAAAAGTTAAGTTTGATACTGATGGCTCACTCCCAGATCATCCAGGAGCAGCGAAGACAGCGGTGAAGATGCCTGCCATCGATATCTCTGTGCCAAAGGTGGATTTGGAATTTGATACAGGACAAAGAATTCCAGATGAAGTGGAGGGCACCGTTAAAGGAGCTAAAATTTCCATGCCAAAGGTTGATATTGCTTTACCAAAAATGGGATCTCCTGATGTGAATATTGAAGGTCCAGATGGTGAAGGAAAGTTTAGTCCACCTTCCTTTGACATCTCTGTCCCAACGGTGAAATCAGACGTCGATATGGATTATTATGTTGGTGGAAACGGAAAGTTCAAAATGCCCGAATTTGACGTAACTCTCCCAAAACTAAAGCCATCAGAGCAGGAAGTGGAAGGAAGATTTAAGTTACCCAACGTAGACTTAACTCTTCCCAAAGTAGATATTAAAGGACCTGGAATCAAAGAAGGAGCTAAATTTAACATGCCTGCAGCTGAAATGTGTCTTCCAGAAGGAAAAGCAGAGGGTAAGATAGAGATTGAAGGAAAAGGAAGCAAGTTAAAGATGCCTTCAGTTGATGTTTCTCTCCCTAGTTTTAAATCAAAGCAAACAGACATCAATATTAAAGGGTCAGAATTTAAAAGCAGTGATTTAAAAGCACCAGCTGTTGACATTTCACCTCCTCAAGGCACATTTGAAGGAAATGTTGCTTTTGGTAGTGAGGGTGAATTCAAGCTGCCATCTATAGATATAAGCCACCCTGGAGTTAAATTCTCAGAAGGAGATGCAAATATTCAAGGTCCAAAAGTCAAAGGTGGAAAGTTTGAAATGCCCAAATTTGATATCTCACTTCCTAAAGGAAAAGAACATGGAAATATTGACATTAACATTCACTCTGGAACAGATGGGAACATTGACCTGCCCTATTGTGATATTGGAGGTCCTGAAGGAAAAACAGGAAAATTCAAATTGCCCAAATTTGATATCACTCTTCCAAAAGTGCCAGAGGGGGAAGTCAGAGTTGAAAAACCAGAAGTGGAAGTACCAACTGTTGATATTTCTCTTCCAAAAGGAAAACTAGAAGGAGATCTTGACGTCAACACAAAAGGAGCTAAATTTCAAATGCCTTCACTCAACATTAACCTTCCTAAGATAAAATCCAAGGAAATGGATATTGATGTAAAGGGACATAAAGGAAAGTTTGAAATGCCATCACTGGATATTTCAGGACCTAAAATAAAATCTCCAGAGGTAGATGTCAACCTCCAGAGTACAGATGTTGACATTTCACTTCCAAAACCAAAAGCTGAGGTTGACATCGATTATGAAGGGAAAGATGGAAAAATAAAAATGCCAAAAGTTGACATTTCATTGCCAAAAGTAAATGTTCCTGAGGGTGATGTCACAATAAATAGACCTGTATTCAATAAGAAGATTGAGCTGCCAGACATTGATATTTCACCAACCAAAGGAAAACTAGATGTTGAGTTTGATGGACACGGTAGTAAAAGTGGAAAGTTCCAAATGCCGTCTGTTGATTTCTCTCTACCTAAAATGAAAGCAAAAGGAGCAGATGTCAATATAGAAGGTCCTGAAATTAAAAAAGGAAGCATAAACATGCCTGATGTTTCACTTCCAACAAGAAAAGCTGAAATAGACATCAGTGCTGAAAGACCTGCTGTGAAAGGTGGAAAATTCAAGATGCCAAAGTTTGATGTTTCTCTACCAAAGGTTGGTCTCCCAAAAATTGAGGGACCAGACATAAAAGGAAAATTTGAAATGCCATCTGCTGATATTTCACTCCCAAAAGCAAG
>JARVGW010000624.1:23022930-23033652 GCA_031762495.1 Anablepsoides rubrolineatus | reverse complement strand
TTGGACACAAACAGTGATGAATTTGACTCTTGTGGATTTGATTTAGAACTGGCTTTGTTCTTTGTCATTTTTGTGCAATAAAACTCCATATCTATATAAAAACATTACATATGTCTCTATCCCATAATATTATGGGAGGACCGGCACTTATTTTTTTCCACTTAAAGCACTGATTTCCTCTCATAAAAGCTTAAGTTTCATTTCCATCCTCACCCATCCTCCCCTCCTTTCTGTGTCTTTCCTGGTTTCCTCTCCTGCCCCCTGCAGGTTTCCTTCAGATAACCCCTGAGGGTTCTCCTCAGGCCCAGCGGAGGGGGGAGGTGGGGGGCGAGGCCGACGTCTCGGGGTCTTTCTGTCTCCACACATCGGGGCTCGGTTTCACCTCGCAGCAGACGTCTGAAGAGGTCTCCTCCACGGAGGCGGGAACCCACACCACGGTGATCCAGACCACCCGGGTCACTCGGCATCTGGTGACGAGCGAAACACAAACAGGCGTGTCAACAAAAACAACAACAAAAACAACAACAACAAGTCGCCAAGTGACAGACTTTTAACTCCTGAGGATGCTGTAGTGCTATCTGAAAAACAAAATCTTGTAATTTCTTTGTTGTGTTTTTTTTTATCTGGTGAGGTTGCAGTGTTCTTGTAAACATCTGTTAAAAAAAGTCTATATTTTATATTTTTATTAGTTTAGGTATAATTGTGATATTGATCAATCGGCATTACTGTCAGAGTAATATATACTGTACTTCCTTTTTTCACTTAGTTGTTTTGTTAGTTTAGTCCACATTATTTATGCAGTTTTGTTTGGTTTTGAGAATTCCACTCTGAATCTGTCCGGTTTGGGATTATTTATTGCTGTTTCTGCACAAACCCTAATTCTACAGAGCTGGGATGCTGTTTCAAATGTAAATAAAAACAGAATGTGATGATTTGAAACTCTCATAAACTTATATTTTATATTCAATTAATCATAGTAAACAGAAAATGTGTAAATGTAGGAAATTTAATTTTATGGCAGCAAAACCTTTTTAAAAACTGTTCTGTGGTTAGATTAATAAAATCTCCATACTTAGTCCTCCGTACTAAAGAGGAGCCTGTTAACGGCCTCTCTGATGGTATGGGGGTGCATTAGTGCCTCTGGCATGGGCGGCTAACAGGTGTGGAAAAGCTCAGTTAATGTAGAAAAGTGAACATCTACTCCCATTTAGCTAGAATCCTCCATCGGACCAGAACGGGACAACGATCCCTCCAGAACTGTTCAGTTCAGTTCCGTCAGTTCAGAGGACGTTTTTGTTTTGCAGCCAGGCATTTCCAACATACAAAAACAACATGAAATACATAAGCTGTGTTTCTATTGCAAATGTGCGCAAAACTTTGTCAATATTCTGTTAATGTCGAAAAAACACAGATTCGCAATTGCAGTGTTTTCATTAATAATAAATGTTATTAAAGTCACGCGTGAATACGTTTGTTCTCGTGATAAATCATTACAAACATGGCGACAATGGATGTAAACAATCACGCATGTTGTTACCACGACACTAGTGATCAGAGGAGACGTCGATATCTTATTGAGGCTTTTGAACAACAAGCCTCTTATACTTGGGAGCAGATATTTATGCTGCATTTTTTGGGAAGTTGTAGTCTGTGATTTTACTACATTATTTTACAACTTTGGTGATTTTACTACTATTTCTACTTGTTGTCGTGTTTTTCGCCAGTAGAAACAGCCGGTTGTTGATCACATGACTCCCGTGATGTGTAAAAAATGTTTCCATTGCAGTTTTGCGAAACACACCAATTTCAATACGGCCAAAAAACCTCCTCAACCTCGCGCAAAAACCATTTTGTCAAAAAACTTACGTTTTTTCTAAATTGGCGTGTTTTCATTGAGCAAAATAATTTTCGAAGTTTTAATTTGCGCATTTTCATGATCAATGGAAATACAGCTACTGACAATGTCAAAAGCATACAAGCAGCAGTTTATAAATATTTAGATACAATTTCAATCTACAAAGTTAGAAATGTAAATGTCTGATTGCGATGGTTCAAAGGAGTTCTTCCATCAGTTACTTTAATCCTTGGAAGCCTAAACCTTCGATCAGAGGGGGAAAAAACTCAAATTCAGTACTTAAAGAACTGGTCTCCTCAGGTCCTGAACGTTTGAGATCATTTACAGACCAGGAACAACGGGGGCGGAGCCAGAGAGGAGGCAAGTGCCACCGCTGACACCAAGTAGTTAACAAGTGGATTTTATATTTTGTATTTGTATTTAGCTTTTGTTAAGTATTGCTGTGTTTAAAAATGCCTGAATTATACCCCTTTGTAAAATTAGCATTAGTGGTTAGCTTAGTTTGGGATTAGCATTAGCAATCAGAACAACAAATTTCATCTCAATAAGTCTGAAAATGGAATATTTTTGTTTATTTATTAGAATTAGTTAAAGATTGTTTTTGGCTACTTCTACACTAATCTTTAAATCAGCTGAATTAAAGCCATGTGGAATTAGCTGTGGTGGCCATGGCTTTTCTTTATTTGTATCCCCCCCTAAAAAAAACACCTGAAGAAGAAACATTTAGCTCCGCCCCTGTGGAACTACACTGTTTAGAAGAGTTGCTGCCATCTATTTAAAACGACTTTGTTTATTTTATCTTTTTAAATCTTGTACATTTCTTTTGCTTATTTGTGAGATTTGCAAATCCTGACATAGTTGTTTTATTTGCAGCTTTTTCACAATTAGGGTTTGGTTCAAAATGCGTTGAAATTATAAATTTACTTTCATCACAAAAGAATTAATCCTGATTTTAAATGTTTATTATTTTGTGCCACTGATTAATGTTTATGTAAATTTATCTTTATTACAGGTTTTTTTTGAAGCTGTTTCCCTTTACCTAAACATGTAATTATTTTCATATTTACTAGAGATGAAAAGAGAAATATTAGTTCAGATCTAAACATCTGTTTTGTTGGTTTTGAAGGTAAAGTGTGAGCTTTTTTGAGATGATGGGCTGTTTTTATTTCTGCTGTGGGAATCAAACCTGCGGCCTTCGGGTGGCAGATTCTCCAACGTTTAGGTCGAACTGCTGCTAGAATGATTCATATTCATGTTCTCACCGCTGCCTGAAAGTGTAACACTGTATATTCTGCAAACAAGGCTTGAGCTTGAGGATAATCCCTCTGCTGTTCTGTGTTTACCGAGCTGCGAGGAAGAAAACACGGAGCTGGTTTTTAGAGATTTAAATCAAAGAATCTGGCAAATACAGAGATAAATTCACACAAATTATGATCAGGGCTGCTACAGTAACCCTGAATTTTATTCTTGTCAGAAAATAATTATATTTTCAAATACGAGGCACACAAATTTGACATATTTTAGAGTTTTTTAATTCATTTATTTATAAGGATAAATAATTGATGAGTCAAGATACGTCATCAGGTGCTTTTGCTCTTTATTTTACAAAAACTACTCTTACTAAATGAACAAAAATTAAGGAAAAAAAGAGCTTTTATACCATTTAGATATTTTATATCTCTATTGTGAAGAATATAAATGTTAATTTACAGTCTAATTCTCACCATTTGAGAGAACAGATGTAAAAAGAAGTACTCAATCAGAAGTTAGCAGGCAGCAAATTGAGTGAAACTAAAATATTTGAAAATGGAATTTATTAATTTTTTATTTAACTTGTTTGGTAAATGAATGAATGAATGATCACCTGGGTTTGTTTCATTAATGATTTTTATCTCTGATTGTTTTACAAAGTGAAAACATGTATATTTTACACTGAGTGGCATTTACTGATGAGATTTGAACACAGCTGTCACCATTCATTCAGATTTGAAGTTTTTGTTAAGTGTTTTGTCAGAGAGCTGCTTTGGAAGAAAATGTTACATTAAAACAATTTTCCTTCAACTCTCCTGTTTTCTGACACCTGTGAGGCAAAAACAAGCAAAAAAAAAAAATCACAGATACTGCAAATAATTACATTTTACTTTTAAATGTGTTTTAGTTATTTCAGTCTAATCAGATTTTATGTGCTGGGCTTTCTTTATTATTACAGCTAGAACAATAAAACTGTAGCACCTGACCTGTAAAAATTCTTGCTCTGATCCATGATGTTTTTTAAGGGTTTAATTGAAAGTTGTTGATATAAAAAAATTCAAAACAAAAAAAGAAAAACTATGAACTGTAACCATCAGAAGCCTCTTTTTTTCCTCAAGACCCAGAAAAAACCAAAATAATGACTTTCAAGCAGAAAGTGAAAAGTGTCTGCAAGGCTGCATGACGTATTTTCATTGTGTGTGTGTGTGTGTGTGTGTGTGTGTGTGTGTGTGTGTGTGTGTGTGTGTGTGTGCGTGTGTGTGTGTGTGTGCGTGTGTGTGCTATAATGTACTCATCTTCTGTGATGACGCAGTGAAAACGTAGGCTCTGAAATGTGTGTGAGGTCAGATAAAAACTGATGTATGAGGTGTTAACAGTGCCACAGCCAGGAGGAGGGAAATGAATCTCATCAGGGTTGAATATGTCGGCTCTGAGCCTCATTCTGTACATATATCCACTGATGGGGAATCAATATATTAAAATACATAAAGAAAATTAAAGAGAAACTTTGCTTTTGGATATAAAAATTTGATTAACCATGAAAAAGATCTACGAAAATTTTATGTAATTTGCTATATTTTGAAAATTACATGAGGAATATGTCCATCACAAATGGCTGTTGTCTCTCAGTCAGAAGGTCACAGTGTCACTTCCCGTCCTTGGTTTCCTCCCACAGACCAAAGAGGTGTTATAACTTTAAATTGTCCCTATATGTGGGGGAGTGTTTTTTACAGCTCCTTAGGTACTATAAAGTGGTTCTTATCGATTCAGCCATATCTGTTGTAGGAGACAAGCACAGCTTGAGTTCAACAGAGCAGTTTGAAATGAGCAGGTACCCATGGTTAAACAAACACTTATATAGTGCCACAATAATTTATAAAAAAGACAAATCAAACTATCGGATAATAAAACCACAATGCTTGCTAAATATTCAGAAACATCTTAAAGACAGGCTGGTCTTTGCAGCCGTCTGGTGAAACTGAAAGGGAAAAATGCTTAGTTGTAACATCTCCAGGTTTATTGCTTTTTCTGTCTTGAGTGTTTGAGATTTGAACTAAAATTGTTTTTTTTAAGTGTGGCATTAATTACCCATCATCTTCCGCTTACATCATCTCTCCCTTCCTCTTTGTGTGGCAATAATTGCCCCTCATACACCTCTATTCTCATCACCTCTCCCTGCCTGTCTGTGTGGCATTAATTATCCCTCATACTCTTTAGCTCGCATCACCTCTCCCTGCCTCTCTGTGTAGCACTAATTGCCCCTCATAAACTTACACTTGCATCACCTCTCCCTGCCCCTCTGTGTCGCATTAATTGCCCCTCATACACTTCTGCTCGCATCACCTCTCCCTGCCCCTTTGTGGCATTAAATGCCCCTCATACACTTCCGCTTGCATCACCTCTCCCTGCCCCTCTGTGTCGCATTAATTGCTCCTCATACACTTCTGCTCACATCACCTCTCCCTGCCCCTTTGTGGCATTAAATGCCCCTCATACACTTCCGCTTGCATCACCTCTCCCTGCCTCTCTGTGTGGCATTAATTGCCCCTCATACACTTCCGCTCGCATCACCTCTCCCTGCCTCTATGTGTGGCACTAATTGCCCCTCATACACTTCTGCTTGCATCACCTCTCCCTGCCTCTCTGTGTGGCATTAATTGCCCCTCATACACTTCCGCTTGCATCACCTCTCCCTGCCCCTCTGTGGCATTAATTGCCCCTCTTACACTTCTGCTGACATCACCTCTCCCTGCCTCTCTGTGTGGCATTAATTGCCCCTCATACACTTCCGCTCGCATCACCTCTCCCTGCCTCTCCCTGCCTCTCTGTGTGGCATTAATTGCCCCTCATACACTTCCGCTCGCATCACCTCTCCCTGCCTCTCTGTAAGGCATTAATTGCCCCTCATACACTTCCGCTTGCATCACCTCTCCCTGCCTCTCTGTGTGGCATTAATTGCCCCTCATACACTTCCGCTCGCATCACCTCTCCCTGCCTCTCTGTGTGGCACGAATCCCCCCTCCCACCAGTGAGTGGGCAGGAGTCACCTCAGCTCTCCGTCATCCTGCTGGCTTCGGACTGCGGTAAGATGCGGCGACGCGTCGAGCTAAGCCACGGCTGGTGAAGGAGGCGCGCGGCGGCTGTAGGAGCCAGGGGAGGTGTTCAGTATCCTCCACAAACAATAGGAACCATCTAAATCCTGCTCTGATGGATCTGGTGCGGCTGGCTGGTGCAGGCCGACTGGAATGATCCCAGTTCAGGATGGAAACATCTGGAAACAGTGAAGTGACAGGAAGACGGTAAATAAAGGACAGCCCAGCCAAAAAAAGGACAAAATACTCCAAAACATCAAATCAGGTGAGAAATAATCATAAATGAGCTGAAAGAATTCCACAAGGGGAGCTACTGGTTTTACTGGCGCTTCATCTTTAACACTTCCTGCTGATGGGAGCAGCCAATCGTGGCCCACTCCTATTTTGTAACATTTTAGGGTTGAGTGTTTTAATCAATGGAGGGAGCTGATGAAGAATTCTGCATTTCTTTTTATTTTCTGCTGATCCAGCGAGGCTGAACTTATAACTGACACTAAGATGCTCAGTGTTCGTTAAGGTTTAAATAAAACAAACGTCTCATTTTAAGTCAGAAAATAAATATCCAACAAGTTGGAGCCGAAAAAAATAAAATTAAAAAAAGTTAAATAATTACTTTAAAATTTAGATTTAATTAAATAAATATTGGACCTTTTAACTCATGACCCGTCTGGGTTAAAAACTGGACTGAAGAAAGAAACATAAAAGCAATCATGTACAAAACGTGATGCGTGTTCACTACAGTATGTGGCATCAAGTGTAAAATATAATGAATAAAAATGTCCCTAACATGTTTACACTGTTTAGCTCAGTTTCCCAGTGTACTATTTCCACTGACATTTTATTGTTAGCCTACTTAGCTCACTGTTCTTACAATTTACCAATTTTTACTAAATGGTACATTTAAGTGTTAACTGTTAAATTTAAATGTAAAATCGAGAATCTAAACGTAAAAGTCAATTCTTAACTGTTGTGGCTAAATATTGAAGTTTACATTTAAGTATTTCAGTATGGAATGCAGCTTTTGCAATAGGTGCTCAGCTATTGTTATGATGTCATCATCCTGAGACAATATCAACTGCTAACCCTGTTAACACTGCTAACACTGATAACCCTGCTAAAGCTGGTAATGCTGCTAACTCTGCTAATGCTGGTAACGCTGCTAATGCTGCTAACGCGATTAACGCTGCTAACACTACTAACTCTGCAGCCTTTGCTAAAGCCACTAATTCTGCTAACGCTGTTAATGCTGCTAACTTTGCTAATGCTGCTAACTTTGCTAACGTTTTTTCAACGTTTTATTTTACACTTTGCTCCTTGTAAAAATTTGTTTATTAAAAAGAAAAACGTGGAGCTTCTCACTGATAAATCGACTGGTACTTTATTATTATGGACCTGTAAAGGTAAAAACTGGACAAAACAACATAAATGTAAATAAAATGTGATGCCAACTACAAGTTAGTTCTTCAGATTGTTTAAGAAGTTCTTTAAAGGGCCCGTGACGTCAAATTTTTGTAATACATATGAATGCAATTTTAGAAAGAAGACATTGATAAAATATTGCAAAAGAAATTTCATGTCGCTGAGATGAACATTTGTTGAGATATTTGCCTGTGAATTAACAGGATGTGATGTCAAAGGGGAATGTCTGAATGTAAACAGAGCGTCGCTACAACAGCAACAACCCAGACTGTAGAGAAGAATCTGATGTTTCTTTAGATTATTTTGAGTCACAATCAGAGAGATGAAGAAGAATCAGAGTTCAAATAATATTGTTTAATAAACAAAGACCAGAGGGTTTTCTTTGTTAAAGAGTTCCCCTTTGATGTCACTTCCTGTTTCACTTTGGCTCAAGTTCAAAAGACATTATGTCAGTTATGAGACAAAATAGATTAAATCGTGTGAATTAGTCCAACTTCCTTAAATATAAAGATGTTTTCTTTGACTTTTGTATTTGAAGAATATGCATGTTACAGGTACTTTAAACTGTCAGAAAACTGATGATTTAAACCTTTTAAATGTTTCTAAATGAACATATTTTACTTTGTAAAAAAAATCAATCAACAGTGTCTTTCTGGGTTTTTAATGGTTACGAGTCTTTAATGTCCCGTTTTGTCTCATTTCTCTGCAGCTGATGGTGTTTGTTCGGCTCTGTCCTCCCGGCTGACAGAGGGTCCTTGAACGCATCACAGAGGAGTAAAAAGCAGCCTCTGACAGCGGGACGTCTAACCTGCACGGTTCTCCTCCTCCCCTGGAGGAACTCGCAGCTCAGGAGCAATAAATAGAAACGACTCGTGCTCCAAGCTGCGAAAATGTGAGATTAAAAAAGAAGAACGAATCGTCCTTCTTTCTTCTGCTGTCAGAGAAGACCTTTTAGATCTGAATCAGGAGGATCTTGATGGTTTTTCACATTCAGCTCTTATTGTTTCTTTTTAATAAACAATAAGAGATAAATAAAAACCAGCCATAGATGAGGCCTACAGGCAGCAGCATGCTGCAGCAGAACAACAACAACAACTACCCCTGCCTCAACAAGTCCCACCCGGCCCAGGAGATCCTGCAGAGATGCTCCAGAACCTCCCTGCTGCTGGGGGACCTGCCCCTGGTCCGGGGTCTCAGGGCCTGGGTTCTGTGCTCCAAGAACCGCAGCGGGGCAGGGGGTCTGCCGGGGGGAGGCAAGGCCCCCGCGGCCCCCCCGCTGGCCCGCAGGAGCTCCACGTCCTGCCCCAGGCCCGCCGACGTGTACCTGAGTGGGGGGCTGGGTCGCATGGGGTACGGGCTGCCCCCCGGCCCGGACGCCCGGGCCCTGGTCACGGTGGCCACCCTAAAGCCCTCCGAGGGCAGCGGGAAGACCCTGACCCAGTGTCTCTTCCTGCGGACCGAGGGGGGCAGCCGCCTGTACTCCACAGCCAAGCCCAGTCCCGGCGGCGGGACCACCGGCCCGGCCTCCGGCACGGTGGGAGAGTGGCTGAAAGGGAAGACCGGAGGGGGCGCCGAGTCCCCGCCCCCCGCGCAGGAGGACGCAGCGAACCGGGTCAGGGTGCGGGCGGGCCGGAGGTGGAGGAAGTCCGGTAACGTAACAACGGGCCAGGAGAAGAGAGAGCGACAGGAAGAGCAGGACAAAGGAGGTCCGAACGGCGTTTCCCCCAAAACCTGCGGGGGGCTGCAGAGGATGGATGAAGGGGAGGGTCCAGGAGAACCCAGCAAAGAGAGCCCTGACCCAGAATCTGAGCCAGCCTCCAGCAGCCGGGGAGTTGGAGAAATGAACGAAGAACCTCAGATCCAGGAGGACCACTTCGAGACCCGGCAGGACCGGAAACCAGGACACGGTTCCTGTCAGGACCACAAAGAACCAGAGACTCAGACAGAGTCCACTGGCTCTACAGACTGGCTCGGACCACCAGAGTCCTCCGCTCCCGTAGGGGGCAGAGTCTGCAGTCCTGATCCAGAACTGGATTCAAGCAGCGGTCCAGAACCTGTGACCTGGGACTCCAGCAGAACCAGAAACGATGTAGTTTCCTGGACAAAAGAAGACGAGAGGCGGACTGTGGAGGGAGGGGACGGGACCACCAGCCTTGGGTTGGATGGTGCTGAAGCTGAGGTCTCAGAGGAGGAGGAGGAGGAGGAGGAGGAGGAGGAGGAGGAGGAGGAGGGTCACAGGAGGAACACAAACCAGGACACCTGCGTCTTTAATCCTGGAGCTCCCTTTAGCCCCGCCCCCTCTCTGCTCCCCCTGGCATCCATGGCAACCGGCCTGCCAAGTCTGGAGTCAGAGGATGAGGAGGAGGAAGATGAGTTCGGAGTGTTCGTGCAGGCGGAGGGGGAACCAGCCTGGAGCGAGGGGGTTAACGTGTCAGCCTCGATGCCTTGTGAGAGCAGAGGGGGGGTCGGTACGTTTTTTTTATTATTTATTCTTTAAGAATCTTCACCTTTAAAACCAGAAACCTGCAGAAACTCCTGAGAAACTCTCCTGGTTTCTGCTGGGATTAACTCGGAGCGTTAGAGCTTCTTGTGCACTGTGAGGAATGCAGCTGCAGAGATTCAGCTCAGCTCAGATCAGATCGTTCCAGCTGAAATCATTTAATATGCAGGAGAAACCATGTGTTTATCTGCAGAAAAAGATTAGTTTACTTTAATTTATTTGCACAATAAAAATACATCAATTCAAAGAAGATAGATAATGACAGTGCAGGGAGCTTATATAAAGCCTCCACCAAAAACAAAATACATTGAACCAACAATAAAATCAGTAAATCAATTATTTGAATCACTTATTAAATGATCAAAACAAGAAAAATAAAATAAAACAAATAATTAAATGTAACAAATGCAACAAAAAAATGAGAACAAACTAAACTAAATAAAATAAATCAATAAAAAACATTTTTCTACAAAAATCCTTAGATTCAGAATTCAAGGGTGATTCTAAAAACCCTGAACATCTGATCAAACCGATTGCTTCACTGCATCCATGCAACAAATACTGACCTGATAAAGGGTTTACAGCTGGCAGACATGAAAAAGTCC
>JARVGW010000624.1:22999578-23010761 GCA_031762495.1 Anablepsoides rubrolineatus | reverse complement strand
TGCAGGCTTCTGAACAGAGCGTTGATAACAACTTGGGTTATCCTTGTCCTCTCTGGTCCAGATGACATGGTGTCCCAGTGTTCATCTGACCACAGAACAGTCTTCCATTTTACCACACTCCATTTTAAAAGACCCCTGGTCCAGTGCAAACGTCTGAGCTTGTGGAGCCTGCTTAGAAATGGCTTCTTCTTTGCACTGTAGAGTTTCAGCTGGCAACAGTAGATTGTGTTCACTGACAATGCTTTCTGGAAGTATTCCTGAGCTCATTCTGTTATTTCCATGACAGTAGCCTGTTTGAGGTGCAGTGATGTTTAATCACGAGCATCCAGTAGAGTTTTATGGCCTTGACCCTTACACACAGCAATTGTTCCAGATTCTCTGAATCTTTTGATCAGGTTATGAACGGTTGATGATGATAAATTAAAAGTCTTTGTTGTTTTACGCTGAGTAACAACATTCTGGTGTTGCTGCACTCTCTTTCTGTACAACAATGATGGAATTGGTGATCCTCTCACCATCTTGGCTTCAGAGAGACACTGACACTCTGAGACTCCAAAAACTCTCGTAGGGTTGTTTAACTTTGCTCTTTTAAATGTCAACATGTTTTATGATTTGTGTGTGTGTGTGTTATTGTAGAGCGTTAAAGGAAGTAATAAACGGTGTGTGCCCTCAGGTTACGGTCACCCCACGCCTCTGTCTGACGCAGGGAAAGCCTTCTCCATCATCTACGCCCTGATCGGCGTGCCCTTCACCATGCTGGTGCTGACCGCCTGCGTGCAGCGGGTCATGCACCCCCTGGTCCTCGCTCCGGTGGGCTTCCTGCAGCGCTGCGGCCTGAAGCCCCGCCCCGCCACTGTGGTGCACTTCCTGCTGCTGCTGGTCCTGGTGGTGCTCGGCTTCTTCCTGGCGCCGGCGGCCGTGTTCAGCGTGCTGGAGGCGTCCTGGACCTTCCTGGACGGCGTCTACTTCTGCTTCATCTCCCTGTGCACCATCGGACTGGGCGACTTCGTTCCCGCCACTCAGCCGGGTCAGAAGTACCGAGCCCTGTACCAGATCGTCGTGATGGGTGAGTTTCCTAATCATAAGAGATTTTCAGGGAAAATGATTTGTTTGTTTTAGACAGATTAGTTTGTGAGACTCCACTAGTAACACAGCTAATTCCAAAAGGCTTTTTAGAGAAATATTGAGTTGAAATTGATTGAAGATGATTCAAAAAAACAAGCTGAATGCTAATCGCTACTTCGCTAATTCAGCCATTTTCAGTTTTGTATGTTAGAAGTAAGATTTTAAATTCTATTCTGAGTTTGACAGGGAGCCAGTGGAGAGAAGCTATGATCTCTCATTAGAACTCTAGCAGCAGCATTTTGGATCATCTGAAGACTTGTTTAGAACTGAACATTTCTCTTTGACCCGCCCCTCTACCTGCAGTTTACCTGTTCACTGGTCTGATGATGATGTACCTCCTGCTGCGCTCCTTCCACAAGATGGCCGACTTGCACGGCCTGACCACCTTCCTGCAGCTGCCGCGCTGCGAGGACTCTGTGCTGGAGGAGGACCGGGAGACCATCATGGGCTCCTCCGACCCGACGCCTCCTCCATACCTGAAAGACAAAAAGGCCAGCAAGCCCCTGGGTTCGGAGTCCTACCCGTCGTACAACTCCATCAACAAGAGCTGAGGGGGGGCAGAGAAAACAGAAGTTCTACCTCTGCTCATCAAACGCCAGGATCTGTGGGCTGAATCAGTTTTTTTTTTTTTTTAAGAGGAAAGAAAAAGCTGTGAAACAAAATGAGCTCAAACTGCAAAAACTCTCCATCTAACCAAGTTTTAAAACCTTATATTCAGTCAAAAAATCTTTTTGATCTTATTTTGAGACTGATTTACTAAACAAGAACTGATTGTGTCAGAATAATAATCTTGTTTTCAGAATATATCAGATTATTTGTCTTGTTTGCCTGATAATTTGGCTCAAATTCAGTCAAAAGTTTCTGCCAATGGAGTAAGAAAATTTTTACTTGGTAAGATTCTTGAAATACTTCATTTGACTCAATTTTTTTCTTATTTCAAGAATCTTACCAAGTAAAATTTTCTTACTCCATTGGCAGAAAGTTTTGGCTTAATTTGAGTCAAATTTTCAGACTAACAAAACAAATAATCTGACATATTATGAAAACAAGATTATAATTCTGACACATTCAGTTGTTTAGTAAATAAGTCTCAAAATAAGATCAAAAAGACTTTGACTGGATATAAGGTTTTAACACTTAGTTAAATGGACAGCTTTTGCAGTGCAGTTTTAAGATTCAGTCTCCTCCTCGACTGCAGTGATGTTTACTTCTTCAGCACCAGCGTAAGAAAAAAAAACTGTAGAATCACACATTCAGAGTTCAGGCCAACAACATTTGAATTTATTATTATTTTATTTTCTGTTATTTTTCTGAACTGAGTGTGGGTTTGTGACTAACAAGTATTGTTCTTTTATCTGAACTAGTTCCAGGCCATTCAGTCGTGTTTAAAAGCGCTTTATTTGCTTTTGGACGACTTGAATAAGAGGATGGGAACTTAACTACATTTTAAACTCCAGAGTTTCAAACATGTGCTTTTCATTGAATCCGATTTCCTGTTTGAAAGTCTGAAAACTTTGTTGCGGTGCTGCCCCCTGGTGTCCAGATGTGTGCATTACAGCCCAACACTACTGCTTCCAACAAACTGAAAGTGGAGAAAAACAGGATAAAAATGACAAAATAAGGGTTAAGTTAAAGGTAATGTAATTTAGTAGAAAACACAGCTGTCTGTGGGGTTCAGAAACACTTGAAATGCACTTTAACAGCAAAATAAAATCAATACTTTAATGTCGTTGCCTAATGAATTAATGTAAAAACCATCTTTGTTGTGTACGTTAATGTTTGTGACTAATTTAACTTGTATGTATTTACACCTGACAGTCTTGTATATTAAATAAAGTTGTTTTCTTGTTCAGTTTTCTTCAATGTCTTTTTAAATGTTTGCAACAAGAGTTACAAGTTTTCGTCAGACCAGGTTAAAAATCTCTACTGAAAAATTAAAAATAAAATTACATATGCCAGTAAAAATGTTGAACTAAACATGGATCTTGCTACCTGTTAATGGTAGAAATTCATACTTTTTTTTTTTTAAGAATAAGAAATTTTAGATTTTACAGTTTGTTTACTTTAAGTTGTCTTTCTGTAAAGTACATAAAACAATAAAATTCAGATTCATAGTAATTAGCTGTGGTTGCTGAAAAGATCCGGAAACAAACTTGTCATAAAAAAACAGCTTTTTCAGGACTTTTTAAATCCAACATTAAAACCTTTTCATTCAGGCAGCTTTTAAAACCTACAGCTGTCTGACATCACTATATAAATACAGAGCTTATCATGCACCTTAAAACACAAAAACCTACATTTACGCAAAAATAAACAAAAATCAGTTTCCTATTCATGTTTTTATTAAAAACATCCAAAACATATATAAAAAAATGAGGGCATTCTGCTCTCCATTTTAAAACATTTTGATCAAAGTAAATAAAATAACTGCCATGGTGGTATATATTAATACCATTAGTGATTCTTTCCGTACATTATGACATCCAATAAAACCTTTTGTTTTACAACATAAGCCTTTTATAAATAAGCCGAGGCTTCAGGACTTAAACTGGATGAGATTTACAAGAAAACATCAGGTTGTGTCAACAATTACAGGTTAAATGCTCATCAATAGTTGGCAAAATTACAGGTAAATATAAAATAACGAACTAATAATAACAGAAATGTGTTAAAAAATAACTTCTTACTAAAATCACTGCTTAATAAGCATCGAAACATCCTCATGACCGAGACTTACAAATGCATATTATTTGCAAAAGTGCAACAATTCAAATGTAAACCATGAAAAGGAGCAGAAACTAAAAACTGAACTGTGTGCAGAGCGAAGGATTCATCAGCTAATGTGGCTAAAAGCTCCATGCTAAACAGACCAATCAGGACATTTTGAAAGTATTTGTTGTAAAGTATAAAGTCGAACTGAAAATGTGGTCGTTTTCTAGATAAACTCATATGCATGTCTGAAATGCGGGCATGCGCTCAATGCAAACAACACACTTTAACATGCATTACCCAACAAAATGATGCAAATATTAAATGAATACAGCTGAACTTTAAGCTCTTCTTTAAGTCACTTCAGCTGCTTTTATAAACTTGTTTACAGATTTTCATTTATAAACACTATTCATCCGTCTTTATGACTTTACAACAAATATCTTTAACCTCGACAGCAGAGGTTCTACATAATAAAACCATGAATTAAAGCAACCTGGAGCTCTGCAGAACTATTTACACTGAGAGGAAATTCTTCAAGCAAAACATCGTTTTTAGCCTCGATGTGGTTTGGATAAACTGAGGAATACAAATTAAACACCTGACATGAAAAAAACTACAGTTTTTAGGATATTTTCCTCATTCAGAGTACAGTATTTATAAATCTATCATGAGGATTTCTTCACAGAAGATGTGAGCTGTTATATTAGTGTTTCCTGCATCAGATTCATTCATTTGACCAATCAGAACAGAGGATCACACGCCTGGCGCCACCTGTTGTCCTGGAGCTGGTACTGCTTTAAAATGTCAGTCTAACCAGCAGGAAACGTCTCATTTTCTCTGCATGAGTCATGCAGGTTAGAACCAAGCCTTTAGTTTCAGTTTGCTGAGTCACACTTTAAACCGTGATAAAATGCTGAGCGTTGGTTCATGATTCACTGTTTAACAATTTATAAAAAGTAGGGTTTTTTTGTGCTCACTCCTCACAGTTTTAACTGTGACTTGACCTTCAGTTCAGTAACAAAACAAAAACGTGGTAAAAACACACAAAAAGGGTTGTTTACAGGTAAAAAGGGTGGCAAACATTTACAAACCTGAACGTTTTCTGAGAGGGAACCGTTCAAAACGAAGTTTTAGTTTGCATTTATCTTTACAAATACAAATTTATAATTTGATCATACTCTGTTAGTGACTCAGTTTGATGTGACGGGCCACATGTATGTTACTAAGCTTTAATAAAACACGTGACACAACATTACCTGATGATATATCCTCCTGAGACCCGAGCTTTGTTAGCATGTGCATTTTTTTCTATCTCAATGTCCTCTTAGGAGGACACAGGGTCTCAGGAGGATAAAGTTGAAAGACTGAGCGAGCAACTAGTGGTTGGGTAAAAAAACTCAAATGCAAACTTGAGCTTTCATTCTATAAATTCTTATTGTTAAAACTTTTAGAGAAAATAGATGCAAGTTTGTAAATGATTTGAGTGTATTTAGGCATAACCATTCATTAATATTATAGCCTTTATACCTGTAAATACTCTTAATACTGTCCTTACTTTACAAATCCTTGAACGTTATCAAAAGCTGCCAGATAATTCAGCCTCTCGTTGCCACCTTAATGCACCTCTTCTGTCTTTGACAAACTTTTTCTCTTTTTTTGAGAAAAAAAAAAGGAAAAAAGGGGGAAAAGGAAAAATATAGACCAACTTTTTTTTAGGAAAACAGGGGAGAAAAAAAAGACAACTTTTCTTTTTTTTTTGAGAAAAAAAAAGGGGGGAAAAAGACCGACGTTTTCTACATTTTAAGAATTCTTCCTACCTTCTAAAATACCATAATGTGCTACTTTTTGAGGATCGTCTATGAAAACACAAAGCTGACAGTGTACGTGACGATCCAGACAACTCCCTATGAGTTCACTAACGTAGTTTCACAGTGAAAAGAATTTATTTCATTTATTACAGTCGAAGCGATCAAGACTCCACCAAGATCTCCATCAGCTGTTCCAGCTCGAGGCCTTCCCTGGCTTGACTCGGGCCAGAGAACGAAGCGGACCCCGGTGAGGAAGAAGACAGGGGGCTGAAGGAGGAGAACGACGGCAGACCCTTTAGATTGGAGTTGAGAGAAAAGGAGAACGGGTGCGAGGAGGATTGTGAGAGAGGTGGAATACAGCGAATGAGCTCGTCCGCTCTGGATAACCCACCGCCGGTTTGGAGCCCGAGCACACCCATGTCCCGTTCCAGCTGGGACGTGTCTATATCCTGAAACAGATCCTCCATTGTAACATCCGTGCTGCCCTCTGGCACCTTGCTCTCTCCTTGCTGCTCCCAACTAACGCTGATTTCCTGTTTGGCCAACGCCACGCCTCCTTTACAGGCTCCAGACAGGTTCTCCAAGGCCCTGAGGGGTGTCCGAAGAGCTGCCTGAGGACCACCCTCCATAGTCGAGTCCAGTGCAGTCAGAATGGAGGAAATTGCAGCTGAAAGCGAGAGATCTGATTCTGTGGACATGGATCCCCAGTCCTCATCTTCCTCGGCTGCAGACGCAGGGACATTTGATTCACTCACATGGCAGCTGGTTAAAGATCTGCCTGCAGCGTTGATCTGAAAGCAGTTTAAAGAAACCACAGCGCAGTCACCGTGCACCGACTGATGATTGGCTCCGGCCGAGTCGCCTTCTCGCTCCGTCTCCTCCAGCACCGACTCCTCCTCGTCCAGAGGGGGCGCCTCGCTCGCATCCAGGCTGATCTGTCGCAGAGTGTTGGCGATGAGGACGGAGCGCCGCAGGCTGGGCTCTGCCAGCTCCTGGGTCCGCTGGTACTTGTTCAGTGACACGGAGAAGACGAACTGCCGCTGGCTCTCCCAGAGGGGGCCGCTCGGGTCCGAAACCACCACATCCTCGGGGGGGTGTTTACGTTTCTGCCCTTTCAGGATCATGTTGAAGCTGTGGAGGAGGGCAGAACCAGAGAAGTTATTTGGTTTTAGAAATGATCCAAAGTTAGTTTTCTTTCAATTATTCTCTTAGTGCTGCTTTCAGGGTTCCTACAGTTTAAGGCAAGTTCAATTTAGGACTTTTTAATGTCATGTCTCTGCATGTTTTAGTTGTTTCCCTGCTTTGGCACAGCAATCAACAAGTGATTGACAGGCTTCTGCAGAACTTAAAGACTTACTGCAGAGCAAGGAAACAACTAAAACATGCAGGACAGGGGTCCTTGAGGACCAGGGTTGAGAACCACTGTCATAAAGTATTAAAATATTGCTAATAGACCAATTGTTTTTATCCATATCTAACTATAGCTATAATAAAATCTAACACTGATATAAAAAAACAGTTTGCAACTTGTGAACTTAACACAACATTAAATGCTTTTTTAAAAACACACCTTTTGTAAAATAATGTAAACAGCAATGCATAATGTTTACCCAGTCTACTTTAATAAATATCAGGCCTTTAATTAAAGACAGTCAGCAGATGTGACTTTCTTTTCAAAGATATGATTTTCTTTTTAAACTGCTGTGTTTTTATTTTTAATGTATTATTTTGAGACTGGGTAAACATTATGAATTGTAGTTTAAAACTGAAAAAAAAAAAAAAAGTATGATACAAAGACAAGAATAAACGTAGAATAAAACTCTGATTAACATAAAAGTTTAAGATTAAATTATAATTTTTCTGGAAAGTAATCAATGGGAAACTAGAGGGGGACGGCTTACATTTAAATTATATATTAAAAAGTTTTATTCAATGGAAATAATCATGTCATTTATGAAGTTTTTTACTGTTAAAAGCACCGCTGAAGCAGGCGGGGAGCTGGTTTTAAACCTGATGGGGGTTGTTACGTTAGTTTCATCGTCTAGGAGGGAAAAAAAAAGAAAAAGTCGAACCAAACAGCTAAAAAAACAAAAAAACGTAAAAGCAACCAAAAGAAGCATGAAATATCTCGGCTAACAATACCAAAGGTCTAATTTAATTAACCCAAATAGTAAACTAGACTAAATATCACTTGTTTTAAAAGTTAGCGGATCAAACCTTAGTGTTGAATCTCTCCCCGGCTCTTCTCGGTCGGTTATGTCGCTTTTACGTCGGTTAAATGTGTCGTTTTCCCCTTTTTCCTTTCCGACAAAAATAGTAAAAATTTCACGTCACAGTCGATCAAGATAAAAACATCGACTAAAATGTGACTTAAAGTGCTACAAAAGTTTAAATGTACCGGAGTGAAAACTTTCTACGGCTACGCATCTGGCTCCCGCCTGTGATTTGAGTTTCACGTCAATTGGTTTTAGTTTGCGGCTGCGCGTCGAAAGGCATCATGGGTAATGTAGTTTGATTTGGCAACGTTTCCGTACATTTTCTAAACCAAACCGCATAAAAACGCATCTATAGTTACAAGAAACACAGTACTAACATTTTTATAAATATTATTAATAAATTATTAATAATAGGCTACGCATCTGGCGCGTGATTTGAGTTTCACATGGTTTCACGTCTTACGTGCCGAAAGGCATTGTGGGTAATGAAGTTTAATTACGCAACATTCCATTAGAGGACTTTTTCAGTTCGTTTTTCTGCAACCATAAAAATTATTAATAAATAAAATATTAACATTATAAAAATGTAATATTAACATTATAAAAATGCTATTATTAATACGAAGTATTATGTAATTTGCACTAGCAATTCCTAAACGATTACATCACCTGAAGGAAGGCATTCCTGTCTGAATTCGTCATTTATTTATTTTTTTATTTAAAACCCTGACATGAATGTTACCTTGTGAGGTTTAGTCAACATGTTTTAATCATGTCACGGCAATAAATAAATAAATAAATAAATAAATAAATAAATAAATAAATGTAGAATGAGTAGCTCTATCAAAGCGCCTAAAAATGTGCACGATTCTACCAAACAAGGCAGATGATCAGTCACACGTCAACAGCAGGGGTAATTTTAAGTTAAGGGCAGTTAAACTATGACAGAAAAAGCAGATATTACCTGGAAAAAGCTTCAGTTTCGAGGACAACATTCAGGTAGAACAGCTTCTCCAGTCGCCTCACGACAGGTAAAAGTTCATAGTTTGGATGTTAAAACCTAAAATACGTCTTTCAGCTTCAGTAACATATCAGGTCACCCTGTTTTTCCTGAAGTTGAGCATTAGAAGAGGAAAATAACATAAAGCTAACAAATATAGCGTCCTGTTCCATTTTTCAAAATAAAATATTCAAGTATTATTTGTTGTTCCATCACGCAGATAAAATTTACTGAAACTGGACTGTGTGGTGTAAAATATACTATTAAATATGCTTAATGTTTGCTTATATTTAACAGGACAATTTAGCCCAACTATAAGGCATATATAGATTACAACATTTTATTTTGAAGGCGGGAGTGGATGACTTCTGCTTCTCTGTTTACAGTAACAAAACTAAAAATCTGAAAGTATATATACATTTGTGTTTCAAAGCAAAAGTAAAACTAAAACTGTTATTCTTCCTTCATCATAAATCAAAATATATAATATGGTATTCTTTAAACTGCTGTGTTGATTTGAGTTTTATTGAGAATCATGGAGTAATTTTTTTCCAGTTTGATGTAAAAAAAATAATTGAAAAGATGTGATTTATCTTTGTGTTTCTACATTTGCCTAGTCACATCAGCCATATTGATCTAATCACGCCAATTAATCAGCTTAGTTTCTGTATTTTCATATTTTTGGTAAAGTTAAGCACAATATGTTTATTACTTTGACCTAACATTTTCTTTTTACTACTACTACTTTATTTATAAAGCACTTTAAAACAACCACAGCTGCAACAAAGTGCTGTACATATAAAATCAAAACATGAAAAACACACAAAAAAAGATTAAAACCAATAAAAATAGAAATAAAAACTAAAAACAAGTCTCAGTGCCAAAAGTCAGGGAGTAGAAGTGTGTTTTTAGAAGAGTTTTTAAAGCATAAATAAAATCTAACACTGATTAAAAAAAACAGTTTGCAACTTGTGAGCTTAATACAACATTAAATGTTTTTTGTAAAATAATGTAAACAGCAATGCAAATGTTTAGTACGTTTTATTAGAAAGGTCTTAAATGTGCAGCAGATAGTAAAAAGATTGGATAAATCCAAAAATAAGAATGATTCTTTGAATTTACACACATCTATAAATTTTATATGACAATTTCTATTTTTTTAATGTGTTATGGAGAAAATGTAAAAATAGCATTTATATGTCAGAAAGGTATTTAATCAGAGCTTCTGTTGTGTGTTTTTAGATTATTTGTATTCTCCCCAAACTCCCACAGTCTTGCTGTCCCACTCTGAGGTGGACAGACATTTGACGAAGAAATGTCCCAGGTCGTGTTTGGAGATGGCTCTTCCTCGCTGCATCGTCTCTGACGCCATGTAGCGCTCAGTCAGAGGCTGGTCGCCTGCAGAGAGCGACGACAAAAACAAAACAATTACTTTTCAAAAACACCAGAAAAATAAACTACAAAACTTCAGTGTAATCACAGAGATGAACCAAGATCGTTAAAGACAAAACAATTAAAAGTTTAGTAGTAAAATCAGCAAAACAGTAGCTAAAATCTAAAATCAATAAAACACTAGCTAAAATCAAGAAAACACTAGCTAAAATCTAAAATAAAAAAACAGTAGCTAAAATCATCAAAACAGTAGCGAAAATCTAAAATAAAAAAACAGTAGCTAAAATAAAAAAACAGTAGCTAAAATCATCAAAACAGTAGGTAAAATCTAAAATCATCAAAACAGTAGCTAAAATCAACAAAACAGTAGCTAAAATCAACAAAACAGTAGCTAAAATCATCAAAACATTAGCTAAAATCTAAAATAAAAAAACAGTAGCTAAAATCAAGAAAACAGTAGCTAAAATCAACAAAACAGTAGGTAAAATCTAAAATCATCAAAACAGTAGCTAAAATCAACAAAACAGTAGCTAAAATAAAAAAACAGTAGCTAAAATAAAAAACAGTAGCTAAAATCTAAAATAAAAAAACAGTAGCTAAAATCAACAAAACAGTAGCTAAAATCTAAAATAAAAAAACAGTAGCTAAAATAAAAAAACAGTAGCTAAAATCATCAAAACAGTAGGTAAAATCTAAAATAATCAAAACAGTAGCTAAAATCAAGAAAACAGTAGCTAAAATCAACAAAACAGTAGCTAAAATCTAAAATAAAAAAACAGTAGCTAAAATCAACAAAACAGTAGCTAAAATCTAAAATAAAAAAACAGTAGCTAAAATAAAAAAACAGTAGCTAAAATCATCAAAACAGTAGGTAAAATCTAAAATAATCAAAACAGTAGCTAAAATCAAGAAAACAGTAGCTAAAATCAA
>JARVGW010000624.1:22984452-22995186 GCA_031762495.1 Anablepsoides rubrolineatus | reverse complement strand
CTAAAATCAACAAAACAGTAGCTAAAATCATCAAAACATTAGCTAAAATCTAAAATAAAAAAACAGTAGCTAAAATCTAAAATAAAAAAACAGTAGCTAAAATCAAGAAAACAGTAGCTAAAATCTAAAATCAAAAAGAGTAGCTAAAATCTAAAACAAAAGTGTAGCTATAAAAATAGTATAAATATAGCATAATAATAAAATATAGTAAAATAAAAAAGTCTGCTGAAGATTTTAAAGAGCAAAATGTTTTTAAAGAGTTAAAAAGATCTCAATGCATTTATATGAAATAAATAAATCCTATTAAATAACTCCTAATATTCCAAACATCAATATACATTATAGTTAAAGACTGCTAAGAACTTCTGTCCTGACCAGCGATGTGAGGAGGCATGACGGCCACATAATCCAGCCCTGAGGTCTTCAGCAGAGTGTACATCCTGTCGTGGTCCTCGGTGACTGGAAGCATGCGGGGGGGCACTTTGGCTCGATCCCACAGGAGGAAAACTGGGAGGAAGAGATGAGCAGATAACAGAACATTTTATTACAGCACAGTACCAGTAAAACTATCCTCTTTATCAGCTCTACCTGACATGCAGCCGATGACTTTACGGATTCCTCGCGCCTTCATGGCTTCTATGATGTTCTTTGTGCCTTCAGATATCACAGTGGTTGGACCTGAGGAGCACAGAAAACATTAAACACACAATTAGACAACATTTTCACACAAACTGTCCAGACTAAAGTTCATTAAAACACTTAAAGGCAAACCTACATTAAATTATCTTCTTGAACCCTTTAAGGTAACAATCTGAACTTTAAAGTGCCTGTGACACCAAATGTTTGTAATAAACATGAAGGCATTTTTTGGAAGAATAACATTGATAAATTATTGCAAAAAATAATAAAAATGTCACGTCGCTGAGATGAACAGGTGTTCAGATTTTTGCATGTGAACTAACAGGAAGTGATGTCAAAGGGGAAAGTCTGAATGTAAAATAGAGATTTGCTACAAGACGAACACAGATGGTAGTCAAGAATAAACATTTAAAAACAAAAAAAATTAAAATTTTCATAATGTGTAAAAAAAATGTTTTTTTTTTTGGCGGGGGGGGGCACATGGGAGTCACCCACGGGCCACATTTGTCCTTGTGTTTGACACATGTGATTTAGATGGATCTTTTGATGTGTGGCTCCCTCTAGTGGACGTCATGTGAAATTACACTGTTACAAAAGGTTAAGTGAACAGAAAGTGAACTTTATCACAGAAACTCTTGCACAATGGGAATATAAACAGTTTGTGGGGGGAAAAGACTGGTTTTTATGATGAAAAAAAGTCGTAAAGCCTCACTGAGGTCGTTCCTGGTCCCCAGGATGATGATGACAGCATCTTGTCCCTCCAGAGTTTTCTTCACGTCGTCTTTGTTCAGGACGTCTCCCACCACCACCCGGGACGCCTTGTGGTCCGCCGGCAGGTTGGCGGGGTCCCGCACCAACACCGTCACATTGTAGCCTGACAGAGAACAACGATTTTAACGTGATCAACAGCAGAAATATCAGAGAAAACAACACAAGTGGAAACAGAGCTGTAAAACAAAAGGACCAGAATAATAGTTAAAGGGCTGTCAAATAAGCTAAACTAGAAGAATGATAGCTAAAAGCTAAAAGTAGCAAGCTACTTTCTTCACGTTTTGCTTTAAGTTGTGAACATTTCATTGAAATTCATGAACTTTTGGAAGGAAAAGCGTAGATTTATTCTGATGACCCTCCTCCTGTTTGTCTTTGTTGTATTTTTTTAAATAACTTTCTGCTGATTTTAATAAAGTTTCTTAAAACCCGGAGTTATTTTTCCCACCAAATCCTCAGATCCACCCTTAATGTGCAGCTCAGATACTCAACGGTTTTCTCCTATCAGCTCTCAGATGAACAGAAATGACTCAGCAAAATGCTGACCAGTAACGTCTAACATGACTCGTCCTTTTTTTCCCTCCATGCCTGGAGTTGAGCAAAGCTGCAGACAAATCACAATAATCACATGATAGGATGTGTTTCAGTGTCTGATTTTACCTTTGTCTGCATTTCAGAAAAACTATATAACAAACTCTGGTGTAAATAATGCAGATCAAAACGTGAATCAGATCCAATCAAAGACCCGTTTATTAGTAGGATTTTATCTTAATCTGCTACAAGTTACGCAAAAAGAGTTTTGAAAACAAGAAATCGAACTTATGGACAGTTAAGAGAAATTAATTTAACATTAGAAAAGTCACAGGAGGACAAATGATAAAATAAAGAAGCAGTTTAAAAAAATAAACACAACATAAATGATGAGCTGAAATGCAGTGGAATTATTTAAAATATGTAAAAAATCGGACAATTAATGAACGAGAGTGGTGCTGATTTTTTAAGCTTCTTAACCACAAAGCTTAAATATGAATAAATGAAAAAAAAGCAAAAATGAAATAGAAGTAATGACTTTCTACTTCTTGTCTTTTTAAAAATTTAAGGAGTAGAAGTAAAAATAATTACTCAACTAAAGTACAGATACCCCAAAATTCTACTGAAGTACAGTAACAAAGTATTTGTACTTAGTTACTTTACAACTCTGTACAAAAGCACATGATGAAAACTGAAATGCCTCAAATAAAGCTTCAAATTAATATTTATTATTTAACAAACAAATAATCTTGGTTAAATTGACATTGTTAAATAAATAAACAAGTAAATGAAGAAGAGCATAACAATAGCACATGAACATTTTTCTCAACTCTTATTATTTTTTATAACAATTACAGTGAAAATATTCCTGCTTTTATAATTAATTTATACATTCTTTTTATTTTTACAGATCATTTCTTTGTGATCAACAGTAAGTCCAGACTCAATTAATGAAAATCAAATATTATAATAATTACATAGGGCTTCTGCAGCCATAAAGTTTGCACATAAAGGTTTAATGCAAACATGAAGGCCTGAAATGTTTCTATTTTGACTCTTACTAAACATTTTGCTGCCTTAATCCTCCTACACGATCTGATTCAACATCATTAATAAATCAGCACACCCAAACCCCCCAAACAACCCAGAACCAGAACTTTCTTCTGATCCACATCTCTTCTGTTTACCTGCAGCCACAGCCAGCGGCAGCGTCGCCAGCCCGGTCATCCCCGTGGCTCCAAAGATGGCGACGTTCTTTACGGACTCAGACATGATTTTCTGTTTGATTTAGTCAGATGCGACACTGAACTACAAGGTGTCCACTGCAGTGTAACAGTTGGGGGGTGTTTCATCTGGGAAAAAAGTGAGAGGATACGTAAAGAAACGCCTCTTTTTTTTGCGCTCACATGACCGTACACTTCCGCAGCGGTGTCTCCTCCCCCGGTAAGGATTTAAAGGAACCCCCGCTAACGTCACGTCAAATTTTACCTGTAAAACTGACTGAGTTGTTGCCATTTTTTGTGTTTTATAACATCAATTATTTTTAGAAGCCAGCTTGAATCGAAGTGACTTCAAAATGTAACGAGTTGTAGTTGTAAAACCAGTTATTTGATTATATGTTACAACGACTTGCCATACTTACTAGACCATTGAAAAAGGCTGCATTAAAAATGGGTAGAATAGAAGAATACAATAGAATAGAGAAATTCTATACTAACTAGCAATGATACTACTACTAACAATATAATATAATATAATATAATATAATATAATATAATATAATATAATATAATATAATATAATATAATATAATATAAAGGACTGTGCAAGAACAAAAAAGACATGCCTTGTTTTAGAGACTGTCAGAATTTGACATTAGTAATCAGAATTTACCTATTTTCAGTGCAAAACAATCGCAACAGACTATTAACTGTTAAGTATGACAGTGCAGACAACAAACACAGATGTGCAATTACAGCAGAATTGTTTTAAAAGTTAAAATGGGTAATAAGAGAGCTACTGATTGCTCAGATTAGTAATATAAATGAGTAGCTATAGTGAAAATGTTAAGTAGTGCATGTGTTTGAAAGGTGTCTAAGTAAGATGCATAAAGCAAAAGCTGAAAGATTGTACGAATAATGAAGAAATTTCATTTAATAACACCTTACTTTGTTTATTTCATTTTATTTTTTGGTTGCTTAGGCTTTGTTAAAAAAAATTAAATAAAGAAAATATTATTGTTTTTATAATTTTGAAGGGGTTGTGCTCTAAATACAAATGTAAGTTACTGATTTTTGTATATGATAATGTAATTTTTAATGTTCTTTTTTGTTCAATAAAAAAATAAAAATGCATATAAATAAAAATTCCTGCAGTACCTAGTTCTGTCCGCTAGATGGGAGTATTTACAACTTAAACTGGCGCTACAATCAAAGAAGAAAACTAATAGCATTTTAGCTAACTTTATGCAGCGCTAGCTACGAAACAGTCTACAAATTAGAAAATTATTCAAATGATTCATTATTTTTGTGGGGGGGTTTTTTTGTTTGTTTTTTGTTTTGATTTATTTCTAAGGATTAATATGAAATATATTGAGTTTGTGTGTAAATCACGGCCTCTAGCGGCTGCCTGAATCATTTTCTCATTGGCAGTTTTCTCTCTTTTGCTCGCCGCACCGATGCTGATATTTCTCTCCAGCATCACCAGCGAAGAGGAGGAAGAGGAGGGGAGAGGAAGAGGGAGAGGTTGTGTCAGGTGGAAACGGGGACCTCTATGGATATCATCATCGCCCTCCGCCGGCTCGCAGCCTCAGCACCGACTTGCACACCTCCCGGCCGGAGGGTTCCCGCTGCAGCCCCACAAAGAGGACGCTTTATCTCCACTTTACACCCCGCAGCCTGCTTTTGTTATTACCCAGATAAACGTGTAAAAACACGGACTTAATCAAGACAGGACCACGCTGCTGGAGCCAGAAGTCTCCTCCATTGATAACCGCTCTGCTCATCGATCCTAACCGGCTGCGTCTCAAAGAGGAGGATACATCCGAAAAAGGGATCTGGTTTTTCGGACCCTGAAGGTACCGGTGGTTGGGTTGGTTTTCGTGTCGTTTTGTTTTGTTTTGTTTTGTCATCCTCTTGGCTCAGACCAGGAGTGGAGGTGCATGTTTTTCCTCCGTGCTGCTCTGCAGGGAAGCCGGCCTGCATTTGGGTGCAGGTTACCGCAGTGCTCCGGTGAGAGGACGCGCTGTTTCATCATGTCTTCACCCACATGTGGTGCATGATGTCCGCCTGGGGAACAGCCAGGTGCCACCTGCTCAGCTCGGTCCTCCTTATTTTCTAGAAATAATAACAATATTAGTTTTTAGGAGCAGGTAGGGCCTGGTGCAGAGGGGACTTTGCCAAGTTGCTGCAGCTTTTAGCAGCTCAGTTTATGGCCTTTAAAACGTAATATGTTCATTTATTTAAATAAACTGTGCCTCATGCAGACAGCAGCAGAACTTCTGTCAAGTTCTAAATCCACCTCACCTGAGAAAATATTCATTATAAGGAGATTTTCTGTCCTGCAGCATCATAATCACATCGTTTTTAAAATACTCATGGTAAACTATTAAATTAAACATTTTAAATTAATTCAGACAGGCCTGCAAAAACAAACCTGTTTAAATTATAAGGTCTAATAAATAAAAATTAAACTGAATTAATTTATATGAGAGTACAAATTTGCTTTATTACCATCATTTTACAAAAGATTTACTTTTATTTGCAAATATTTCCTTATAAATTTACAATGTTTTCTTTAAAATTAGCTAGTCTTTTCATGCTACCTTTAGTCTTTAGCTGCCATTCTGTTATTTTTATCTTCAGCTAACCTTTTTATACATTTAGTTTTTAGCTAGCTCTTTGCTAGTTTTAGCTTAAAGCTATGTTTTTGCTACTTTAGCTGTTAGCTTCCCTTCTGCTACATTTATCGTCTTGTTAGCATTTTATATGTTTTTGCTACTTTAGCTGTTAGCTTCCCTTCTGCTACTTTATCGTCTTGTTAGCATTTTGATGTAGTTTTTAGCTAGCTCTTTGCTAATTTTAGCTTAAAGCTATGTTTTTGCTACTTTAGCTGTTAGCTTTTCTTCTGCCACTTTTATTTTATTGCTAGACTTTTGATTAATGTAGTTTTTAGCTAGCTCTTCGCTACTTTAGCCATTAGCTTCCATTCTGCTACTTTTATCTTTAGCTAACCTTTTGATACATTTTAGCTAGGTTTTTGCTATTTTTAGCTTATAGCTATCTTTTTCCTATTAACTTCCCTTCTGTTATTTTTATCGTCTTGTTAGCCTTTTGATGTACTTTTTAGCTAGCTCTTTGGTAATTTTAGATTATAGCTACGTTTTTGCTAATTTAGCTGTTAGCTTCTGTTCTGCCACTTTTATATTCCTGCTAGCTCTTTAATACATTTAGTTTTATCACTTGCTCTTTACTACTTTAACCTTTATTTTTCTACTTTTATTTTTCAGGTAATTTTTTTTTTACTACATTTAGCTTTTTGCTAACTGCTGTTTTATGACAGTCTTTCTTTTTTAAACTTTACCAGTATTTTCTATTTTTTATTTTAGGCTCTTAGTTTACATTTTAATTCTTTCAGCTAGCCTTTTGTTACTTTATGCTTTTATTACTTTACAACTTTTATTTTCCATCTAGCTTTTTGTTATAATTGGCTTTTAGCTTGTCTTTCTCTTTTTTTTATCTTTTACCAGCCATTTGCTAGATGTAACTATACTTTGAGCTAACATTTAACGTCTATCTACCCTTTAAAAATATTAGTTTTTAGCTATGATTTTGCTCCTTTCGTCTTTTGTCTAGCATTTTTAAATTTAGCTTTTAGCTAGTGTACTGCCTCTGGTATTTTGTTTGTTTTGTAGCCATTGCTGTTTTTCTTTTAGCATTAACTCAGTTTTGGCTTCTTCAGCCATCATTCAGGTGCTAAGCTGTATTCTTAGAGAAAATGCATTTTCTGTAGTTGCTTGGAACAAATTTAGCAAATATATTTTATTTTTCTGACTTCATGTTTGTTGTTTCAGAGGCAGACTGCTGAAGTTTACGTCAAACTATATTTTAATGTTATTGGATGTTTATTGTCTGTTTGAATCCAACCTGGAAGTAATCATGGTTTCCAGTTATCTAATAATAATTAATCAGAAACCTCTTAAACTTTGGCGCATATTTTTTTATATAAAGTATCACAGTTTAGTGCAGGATAACTCAGATTTATTACAGATTTGTTTGCCTTTCCCTGGATGATGGACAGTGTTTCAGGGGAATCTGAACCCCTCAGCTGTTGCTTTGTTGTGTTGTGAAGTGAGTTTTGTCAGAACGTCTCGTCCAGCTGCTGCTCTCGGCTCCAGATGTTTCACTCGGTGGAGGTGAAGTGATTCAAAGCGACTCGCCGTTTAAAACGTGTCCTGAGTGACGTCACGGCCGAGAGAAGAAGAGGAAGAGACTTTTAGCTCCTGTCTTTCTAAGAATCTAGACTCTAAAGAGATTAAACCCAAATATGATTGACTCTTGATCATAAAAACTAGATCTAAAACCAAGTATTTATTAACAGCTGTCAGTATGTTTGTTTTGTGTCTCGGTCCATTTTCATTAAAGTCAAAGGAGTGACCTTAAAGGGGGAGAATTAGCAGAAGTCTGCTGTTTGTATTGAAAACTACAATAAAACTCAAAGTATTCAGAGCTGATGGGACGCCTAATTCTTATAAAAGCTCGATTATCTTTTCATTCTGCTCAACAAATTTATTTAAGCTTCACAAAGTAAACATCTCTGATCAGCCAGCTCGTTAGTTTTGGCATCTAAACGGCTCCACTGCAGCATTTTGGAAGCTCTCGTTTCAAGGACGACCCCTCAAAAAAAACAATAAATTTTTACTCCAGGTGGTCCGTTGACCGAACACATCGTAAGCAAACAGACCGACAGGTGAAGACGTAGGGAGGAGTGCTGATGGAGTGAGGGGGAGGAGAGAGAGAGAGAAAAAAAGAAGGAGAGAGCAGGAGGTGGGGGTTGTTTTCATCACACCATCGGTGCAACAGTGATATATTAACGATGACACCGTGAGGGCCATAAAAACACAGTGACTGAGGAGACACAACAAAAGAAATACATTTTAAAATACAAACAACACATATAAAATAGTTCTGATTATATTGATTTATTTTCTTTTTAGTTGTTATGAAGAGTTTTGGTTCAGTGAAATAAAACATTTAAATATTTAAGGATTAAATGATTAAATTAAAAGAAGAATCTTCCAACGAGGATAGAGGTTCAGCTATTTGAGTCAAACCTCCTAAATCAGGGATGATGGTTACACAGGAGGCAAAATTCAAAACTTGATCCAACTGTTAATGTTTATCTAAAAAATATATTGAACAAATTATTCTTACAGAAATATAAATTACATTTTACAAATTATGTGCTAACAAATGTGATCCATCACATCGAAACAAGGATTAAGTCCAGAGGGATCTCTAGGTATCAAAATGTAGCTTTTAAACTCAGGAATCTGAAAATGTAATTAGGTCATTTTGACCAAATTTGACTTAACCCTCATTTAGATATGATGGCTCACAAATAAAAAAAAAAAAAAGAGGAAATTTGAAAAGGGACGTCTGGACGTACAAAACTGCTGTAACTCAAAAACTATTCAACATAGGAGCTTCAGATGTTTTTGTTGTTTAGCTCTGATGAGGGGCTAACCATTGGGATCAATTAGCCCCGCCCCCCTCTCCCTCCAGACCCCCACCCAAAATAATAAATCCATTCTGATGACTTCTGAGTTCTTGTGCATTGGGGTCATATTATGCTACCACTATGTGGTATCCAGTTTTTATTAGAGATATATTTCATCACAATCGTACAACTCAGTTAAACCAACAACAAAACTTCTCTTTAAAGTCAAATTATTTAACTTTAAAATAAATACAAAAAAAATACAGAAAAAGATTATTGAAGTCAGTTCTCTGTTTCTCTTTCCACAATGAAAGATTACTGAAAAATTCAAACTTTAATTTCTCAGTTTGAGAGTTGGTCGTGAGAAGCAAGCTCTAAATTTAGTGACAAAAAGATGTTTTTACATTTAAATAATAATAAAATGTTAACAAGGGCCAGATTTGGCCCGCAGGCCTTGAGTTTGACTCTAAACAATTTATCTGACGTGATATAAGAGCTTGTGTTGTCCGTTAGAGTTTAAAGTCTGCATTAAGGGTGACTCTCAGCTACAGCTTAATCTGTACAAAACTGACTGAGTTGTAGTTCTTTTTCTTTGTTGGTTAAAGTTAGTTAGCTGCGGCGGCCATCTTGAGTAAGTGAAATAATAAGTGAAAGCATAAAAAGCCATCTGAGGAGTGCAATCACCGAGATGCACTCAAAGCTCCTCGGGGGATGTGGAGGATTCTGAGTAAAGAGCTTTTCTGTTCAGATGTTGTCCTAAAAACCTGCAGAGTGGTGAGCGATCGGGACCACCTGAAGAAAACTAGAAGTGCATCATCTGATGTCAAATCTGCCCTCAGTCCAGGAGACGGAGACAAATCAGCTTAACTTTCTGCTAGAAAGAAGGGAACATTTCCCTGGATTAGTTTAGAGTTTTATTTATTAAATAAAATGTTTACTAACTGCACAAGTTTTATAGGATTTCATTTAAAAATACAAAAAAAGCTCAAACAGATTGGATGTTTTTGGTAAAAATTTCATTTAAATTCTGTTGCTATAACAATTTGAACGACTTAAATAATTATTTGATTGTTTATTTTCTGTGAAAACCTGTCCTGAGTGAGTTTAACATCAGAGAAGAGTCCTGCTGTTTGATTTCACAGAATTAAAAGCTGATTAAAAAAAGGTTTAAATTATTCAAATACAGCTGATTCCACACAATGTCATTCTAAAATCACGTTTTAACTTTTTTCTTTGTTCAGTTTGTGTCGTTTTCTGCAGGTTTTGTTCAGTCTTTTGACACCAAATCAAATCTCTTTTTACTGCTGATATGTGTAGCTAAGAGTGTTTGTGTGTGTATGTGTTTGTGTGTTTGTTTCCTCTTTAATTATTGGACTCAGCTGTTTTGGAATCAGTCAGCCTCAAGCAAAAAAAGTTGACACCCCATCTGAAAATCACACACATCTCCACATGTGTGTGTTTGCATAAACAAATGTGAGCCGTCACATCGAAACAAGGATTAAGTCTAAAAGTGTATAGAGAAATAGGCAAATATAGTGTTTTGATTAAAACGTTTGCAAAATTTGCATTTTGTCAAAAGATAATGAATAAATGCCTTATCAATGTGTCATTTGAATGAACTGTCTGAAATATAATCATAAAACAACTTTTTAAGCACTTTTTTGAGCATTAGCAACAAAAAAACAGATTTTGAGGGAAAAATGCCTTAAAATTTTGAGCTATTCCCTGTGAGCTACAAATGTTTTGTTTCTTTTCAGCTGGAAAATCTCAATATTCAAATATAATTTAAGGTTTCCTCTTTATAAAGACATCAAAAATTCCTCATTAAAATTACATAAAATTAGGATTCAGACCAAATATTTATGTATTATTGTAACCAAGAAGACAAATTAAGTCATATATATGGATTTTCTTATGATATCAGAATGATCCAGGTATCAAAATATAGCATTTAAACTAGGGTTGGGCAATATTGGCAAAAAAATTAATCACCATTAATTGTGGTATTTAGCCGATAACGATTAATTTGACGATTATTGCCCTGGAGTCCCTGGACACCCTTATGTCCTAGTCACATGA